>JAOXYM010021946.1:0-12979 GCA_028567055.1 Leptatherina wallacei
GACCACAGTGTTTCATCTTCTGATGGCTACTTCCAGCAGGATAATGCACCATGTCACAAAATCATCTGCTTTCTTGATCGTGACAATGAGTTTCACATTTGGGATGTGCAGTAACTGTGTGATGCTATCATATCAATATGGAGCAAAATTTCTGAGGAATGTTTCCAACATCTTGTTGAATCTATGGCACCAAGAATGAAGACAGTTCTGAAGGGAAAAGGTGTCCAACCTGGTATCAGCAAGGTGGACCTTATGGGCCAGAGTGTATAGAACACCGTCATTAACTTTTACACCATGTCAGAAAAAGTTTAGATTTTTTTGAATAAAAGATTAAAAAGAAGCAATTCTTACAGATTTTGACTTGTTTTAATATAAATCTTTAATATTCCAAGTTTTCTTTATCAACTTCATTTAATTTGTTCATTCATATAATGTTTGTCTTTTTTCAGGTTTGCAACACAGTCCAGGCAATTGTGGCTATTAATGAGACTTATGGTTATGAAACCATAAGGTGGCACACTTTCCCCTTACTGATCCTTTCCAGATGTCAAAACTTAAATGAATATTTTCAGCTTTATACTTGGAGCATTTGTGAAAATTACATATTTAGCATTGTTGGTGAGAACAGGACTTTTGACATATTTACAGAACAATGATGTTGGAAAAGGCAAAACCTAAAAAAAAAAAAGGAGGAAATAAGTGAACCCACTCACTGCTTTGTGAACTGATTTCAAGTTTAAAGTAATTTGAAAGAAACCTGCAACCCAAACAACAGTCATCTATTAAATTTTCAACAGCAAAATAAAAACAAAAACATCAAGAAGCCACCTTAGTCTTTATTATTCAAATAATTTGGTTAATACAGAGTCTGTAGTTCAGAGGGACTTGGTGAGTTGATGAGGATGAACACTCCATCATCTATCCTATAGACCAAGCTGTGTCACTGCATGATAAGGGTTATCCTTAGTAGTTCCACGGAACAGAGAGCTTGTCTGATGGGGACTTTATTAGCCATTTTTAAAAAAGGCAAAAAACAAAGTA
The DNA here is from genome assembly GCA_028567055.1 of Leptatherina wallacei. Lineage (NCBI taxonomy): Eukaryota > Metazoa > Chordata > Actinopteri > Atheriniformes > Atherinidae > Leptatherina > Leptatherina wallacei. Next base: position 1,042 of record JAOXYM010021946.1, read on the forward strand.
GTGTGAAATCTTCATCTTTTGACATATTTTACATTTCTTTAATTTTACAAAAGTGCAAACAGATCACGTTGGGATATATCCTCAATATAAGCCAGGGTCTTTGGGACTAAAACAGTCACATTTCACGTCATAAATTTTTGTCTCGGGTCTTGGAGCCATCAGTACCTGTACAGAATCAGGAATTTAAAATGTCAAAGTTGTTTTATGTAGTTGGGGAGGGGGATTTTCTATCAAAGTCTTCAGCAATGAATATTGCAATGATTATGGCACACACCCTTTGGTCCATTCATAGACACAAATGTTTTTTGTTTTTTTTGCAAAAAGCTTAAATAGGTCTTTGTTTGGATCTACAATGTGCACCGCTGTGAAGTCCCCCTCTCCCCCACTCCAAAGTTTTCCAACCTCCCAATTCCTTATTCATGTTGATATTGATTGAAAGTTATATCATGGAAATATTGGACTAGACTGTACAAGGGTCAAAGGTCAGAGTTTACAGGAAGTAGTCTGGAGTGCGGCGGGTTACATGAGGCTCCCCTCTGCGAGGTGCGGGATCAAACTGCAAGCTGCAGGAGAAGAAATGAGGAAATAACATTTAAGTCATCTATAGTGTCATACACACAAATTACATGCACTGCCCCCCCTCTCCCTTTGTACTTACAAGGAGTATTTGAGGGTGTCATCAAGTTCCATGATAGCTGCCTGGTTGCCACAGCGGTAGCAGTAGTTAGGAGCACTAAATATCGTCACCACATTCCTCTCATGGCACCAGTTGTAACCCTGAGGGAAGCACATGTAATAATATTCACTGATAATGTATAGGGATCGGAAACAGTTCTTCACTGGAGACTTCCTTCAACTGCACCAGTTATGCGTTCAGTTCATGATGCATATTCACTAATCAATCAGCTGTCCATGAAGTCCCCTTTAGCAGCAGATTTAATAAACACATGCACCACAAACACCATGTATGTATATAGTCACACACCTCCATAACCAGCTGGTGGGCTCGAGACACCAGTGTGAGGCGGTTGGCGTGGTTGAATGTCTCAGAGATGTCCTGACCGAACGTGTAGCCGGCTCCTCGAGGAGAGATGCCCCAGCCGCCGCGGTCATCAGGGTCTGACCACAGCAGGTCACACATGGGACCCTGTAGGAGACAAAGAGGACAAGCTGGTTGTCAAATGGACTGAGTTTAGAGGGGAGACTTCTTCCACTTTGAGTGGAATAGTCATGATCAAGCTGTTTTTTTATCACATTCATTTCTTGACTACTATATGTGATGCTCCAAGTCATTTCGATATAATCTTTACCTCATGTGGGACTTCCTGTAAACGGTCCAGAGCCCTAATGTGATCCAATGTATCTATAGATGGTGACAGGCCTCCATGAAGGCAGAAAATCTGAAGAGGAAATATTTCACAGTTTATCCTCTGAATTAGCTGCGAATCATTTGCAAATCCTCGCGATCCAAGAAATATGTCCTTCCTAATCATGTCAAAAGATTCACTTCGAAAGAAGCAGAACATCACGTTGTCTCACATCCTTACCTGAGAGTCTACCAAGGCAGTGAGGGGGAGGTAATCGAAGAGGTCTGTAAAGTACTTCCAAACGTTGGCGTTTCCATATTTTCTTAAGCATTCATCATAAAAACCATAGACTTGTGTGATCTGTCTGCTCTCGTGGTTCCCTCTGAGGATTGTGATGCGCTCCCGGAAGCGTACCTATAAATATGAGCACACCACAGATCTGAATATTGTCATTTGTTCTCCCCTTTGAAAAAAAAAAAAAAAAAAAAAAAAAAAAAAAAAAAGTGTTAAATTTGAAAGTTTTAATTATCTTACCTTAAGTGCTACAAGTAAACTGACGGTTTCTACAGAGTAGTACCCTCTGTCCACGTAGTCTCCCATGAACAAGTAGTTTGTGTCTGGCGATTTTCCTCCGATCTTGAACAGCTCCATGAGGTCGTGGAACTGGCCGTGAACATCCCCACACACCGTTACCGGACATCTCACTTCCTGGACGTTTGACTCCTTTGTCAGGATCTCCTTTGCCTGGAGAAAGAAGACAAATGTAGTTGTGTTTTTAAAAAAAAAATAAAACCTCAAATGTCACCATAGCATTTGATATCATCCTCTGCATGCCCTTCTTCTGCATCACATAAGGAGTTTTACCTTCACTCAGAATTCATTTTGAGCATGTGCATGAGAGCAACTGCATTCTGATTAGCATTTGTTCATTTTAACCTCATGGACACCACGGCACCTGCGTGGGAATATTTGGTTTTAAGGCCAAATGACGAGGAAGCACCCATCAATTTAGAAAAGATTTGATGGATTTATAGCAGAAAGGTGGCGGTTAGCAATGCTAATACCATCTTCGCATTGGCAACTGATTTTGCCAAAGTTTCCGAACAACTGAATTAAAAACCGAGAGAGTATCCGTCATACTTTGACCGACGGCGCGACGCTGTTAACGACAGTTGAAAAACCTGCAGTTTGCAATCCTAAACTTGCACATTTAAACAAAAGATATGACGTATTTGAGAAATTCTTCTTAAGGTATTTCTGTATTATCACAGAATAACTAGGTTCAGGTTATCAGTAACCTCCGCCCCCCCAAAAAAACCCTGACAATTAAATCTGTTATTTCAAGGCCAGACAATTCCCTGCCAAGCTTACTGAACACTTTGAGCCCTCCACCTCAATAAAATGCATGACACTGTGTATTTGTGTGTGTGTGTGTTTAGATGTGTGCATGTTTTTTTAGTTTCCTGGACAGGCAGCTCTAGCTGCACTGCAACACTCCCCAAAAATCAATTAGTGTGATGTTCCTAAAGCCAAAACCCGAGAGGAGAATGCTTGCGAATATCTTTGGATGAACACTTTGTTTCCGATTGCTCATTTAAGATGACTCGACTTGTCAAGATATGTTGTAGCAACACCGGTTTAACAGCACACAGAAATAGAGCTGTGAAAAAACATTTATCCTTGGACAGGGCTCACAGTTCCACCCAGAATTCAAAACAAAGGGGTCTAAAATTGCCACTGCAGTGTATGACTCAGCATGCGGCTGACAGAGAGGGCTTTTAGGAGCCATTAGTTACCGCCGTCTCCTTCTGTGCAAACAGGGAAAGTCAAACAGATGAGGCCTTCAAACCAGCATCATTTCCCTGCATCTCAATTTCTGACATTTAACTGTAGGTATTAGGATATGTAGGATTCAGAAAAAGGACCCCTTGTTTTCACAAAACACTTCTGACTAGAACAGAGCCTTTAACAGAAGAAGCCTAAATAAAATAAACCCTAAAAATAGCAGAAATCTTTTAACACTATGACTACTAAACCTGGAGACCCACAACAAGCCCTATTCTTGGAGTCGACATGGCATTCTCACCGAGGGGGTCGGTCAGCTGGATGAGCTCTTTTAAGAAGCTTTGAAGCAAACAAATCCTCAGGCAGAGAGAGAGAGAGAAATATTCTGAGATCAAGCACCACCATGCTTGGCTGATGCGCTGAACCAAGAGGAAAGAGATCGTAAGAGGCCTTAGAGCAAGAGTTGTGTATACTTTGTAAGATCACTTTTCACAGGAGTGACTCCTTGAAAGCTTCCCTTTGCCTCAAACTTGTGTCTCTGCATCAAAACATGGAACGCCTGTCGGGAGTAAAATCTGATCAGTGTCTATAGTTCGCTTCACAACAACAGAGAGAATGGACATCGACAGTGTTGCAGCTGGCCAGTTGCCATAGAGACAGGCAAACCCAGAGGAGCCGGGACATGGCAGCACAATGCTGACCTATATAGTACAAACCCTCCATGTGCCCATCCACCATGTGGCAGGAGGCCTTTTGGTCCCTGGGGGACAGACTGACCACAGCTTCGACTTCTAAAGCAATTGAGCCGCTAAGCCAGAGAGAATATTCTAGACATTTGTATTAAAGTGGAACGGCAATATACAATTTTTAATCCCTTAGCTGAGTGACTTGAAAGGAAGTAAGTAGGCCACACCAGTCTGTCTGGGACCCTCTTACCTCCAGCTTTACTGAGTACAATAACCTTCTTTTTTTGGGGGGAAAATGTAACACTGAGAAATCAGCAAAGTTTTATTTTCTCTTTCGGTACACTAAACTATTACTTTTATTTCCCTCCTGTTTTTAATCCTTAAAATTACATCACCCTTTGGTCAAAACTAAGCAGTGACCTCATCTTTGTCCTGGTTATCGTCAGCAGCCTCAGGTACAAATGTGTTTATTCCTCCGTCACTGGCAACAACCTCAGTTGTCCCATCCAGACGAAAACCACTTAACATCCCTGACAAGATTTCATTTAGTATGATGTAACGTTGCAATATGCCCACGAACCCAACAGAACCATTGAACAGGATTAAGATCTACCTGATCTGATCAAATATTACATAAAAGTAGATGAATTAAACTAGCTCAATGTGACCTGCTGCTTCTGGCACTGGAACAGCTTTTCATTACTCACAACCAAAGCTTAGATTTAGCAATAAACAAATATTATGTGAGCGGACTGTTTATCCAGGGGAGCGCCGGTAACGCCATGATAGCTGCCCACCTAGCTGTGAATGAAATGACAGAGATCCCACAAGCACCTCACCCCAAAAATAAAGTTGGGACCACACCTGAAGATGCGGGGGACGGATGACCAGACCAAATTACAGGCGTGCCCGAGACGTCAGACATCAGGGAGTCAAAAAACTGCTTAGCTGAGTGTCGAGAAATGAAGTCAGCATTTTCCCAGCTACCGCAATATAATCCCATTAAACGCAGCTCAGGGTTCCGCAGCAGGCAACTGGGTGAATAAAGCTTTACGACTAGACAAGCAATGACCTCACTTAGCATGTTTACTGGACACGATGTGAGTATCATGCAAGCATGACCACTTTAACCACAGTAGAAAGGCTAGCGTAAGCATTTTTACCAAGACAAGATCTGCATTTAGTTAAGATGGATTTAAGAGCCCTTCGACAGCATTTTGCCTCCAGGGCCTTTACAGGGATCACTGAACTCTCTTTAATCTGATAACTATTTGAAATATTTCTTAAAGGTCACTATAAAAAAAAAAATCCAAGATTGATTTCCTGCCATGTTTCCCCTGCAAAAGGAGCAAACAGCTCTTTGAACAGCTCTTCTGATGGACTCATTCTTCCAAGTAAAACAATAACAGCAGCAAATAAGCTTTTATTTGCTGCTTCAGACCGGTTAACATAAACTGAGGTCAGACAGAAGCCTTCAGCTCCAAATGTGGGGCAATAATTGCCACATTACATCATGCTGACACACTTAAGGTAACATGTCATTTTAATGCTTTAAGAGGGACTCAAATCCAAAATTTCATCCATTCCATATATTCAGCTGGATCAATTCTTCTTTTACCATAAACCTTGTTCATTCTAAGCACTCCCCTTGACGTTAACTTACTTACAAAAAAAAACGATGGATTATAAATAGGCTTTATGAGAGAGTAAAATAAGATTAGATGTAAACAACCAGGTAAAGACCTTAAAAGACAAAAAGTGGTGGTTATGTAACCTGACAGATTAACGTCTGAACTGGGGGAGAGAAAAATGGTGGAAAAAATAAAAGGACAAGCCTCTGTCTGAGGCTTTGGTTCCGCTCTTAATTCCATTTTCTCTCTATAATTGACAAAACATAAATCTAATTTTCGACAGACAGCACTGTCAGAAAATTCTAAACTTGATTATATGAGCAAACAGACCTCATCATTCTGGAAACAAACATTTGGAAAACGCATCCAACCTTTCGGGAACACAGATTTCATGTTAAAAAACTGAAAAAGAAAAAAAACTCTAATAATAAATAAAAAAAAGTATTTAAACATTCCTTCCTCTCTGCGTGCTAGATGGCAAGTGACAAAAACCTGTTCAACCTTTTCCTGAGAAAGCTGGAAAGCAGAGAGAAAGACAGAACAGATTACACAGCACATCTCATTCCTCCACACCCCCACGCATCCCAAAACACTGAGTCACAATGAACCTCAGGCACACACTCTGATCCCCTTAGCAACAAAAGTTGTGATAGTGCTGCTGATGCAACTCACAATCAATCACATCCTCTGCTATTTTCACATCAGGGACGATGTTATGTGGGTGTGTTGTACTGAAAATATTAACATGGTTCACAGGAGAATGGATGGATGGCTGCACAGACAGATGCAGGCAGACATCGGTTTGGAGCAGGTGAGCTGATACAGCCTCGGGGTGAGGAAATTCTTCTTTCTTTTTTTCTTGGCTACTTTCTTGCTCCATTAGGGAGCAAACAGAAGAAAGTGAAACACCATCCCTTCTGTTCCTCCATCTACATTCTCATAGATCAGTACACAAGGTCACAGAGTTATCTAGACAGAAGGATCCAAAAATACTTCACAGCATCAAGGTGACGAAGATGCTGCAAAGGCAAAATATTTACAGGTATTTTCATTCATTCGGTGTACTGCCAAGCTACCCGCATTGAAAATAGTATGGCAAAACAATTAATTGGCCTAGAACAACCATGTGGAAATGGTCACAGTATAGCTCTGACGCTGACATTTAACAGAGAGGACGTCACACGAATAAGGGATGTAGAACTTTCTAGAAAACGTGCATTCCTTAACTCATAAAAAAGGCCCAGTCTGAATGCATCAATATTCCACTATTTTTCTACAAGTCTAATAAAATCGTACATTTTCTTTTAGTCCAGACTTCTAGAGCTGCAAATCTGCACAGAGGGATGTGGAGGAGAGATTGGGGTTAAGCTGCAGCTCAGACTAGTAAAGTGCCCAGAATCTGTTGACCTGTTATCAGCCAAAGCAGAAACATATGTACACAGTTGCGCCCAGGGCAAAGAAACTGATAAGTACACGGCTCAGACAGAAGGAACCGTCAGAAAACTTGCTAAAAAGGTCAAAACACTGTACTGACGTATAATGTTTGTGACCACAGAAATGCCAGCATCAGAGGAGGCACAGCAGCAGCCAGAGCAAATGGGGGAGATGGGTTATCATAAAGTGACAAGAGTCAGGCATTTTTAGCATTTAAAACATGAAAACATACACCACAAACTTAATCTAATTATCACACATTGGTTAGAGGTTAGGAAGTACCGCACTTTGGGGGTCTTTTAACCATTAAATCATGCTTAACTTTGAAAATTGACCACTACATTACCTGGTAAACAAGTAATCCTCACTACTTATTGACAACAAAAGTAAATGAGAAACTAAAAACAGGTGTCAAAGATTAGCTGCAACCTTCAACTTTCACTAAAGAGGCCGTTCATTAGATGTACCAGGGTACCTTGATTTTGAATATAAGTTTTTGTAAATGGAAAGCTTCTCATTTAAATATATGGTTATTTTGGAGGCTGCAATGTATAACTTGACTCCACAACATGAGGTGTTTCTCTTACCCATAGAGTTGGACAAACTGCAATTATAGCCGGCAGCACCACAAACTACAGCTTCTCATAATGACTTTACAGTTTCCAAACTAATTCTTAGGGTAGTCACAAAAAAGTTTACGTTGTTTAAATCGCATAAACGTAAAATGATCCACTCATTTAGGCTTTAGAGCTGATGGCTGTGTGGCATTATCATGAGGTCACAGAGAAACTCACCTTTCACCAGCAGTAAAAAGAGTCTAGTCAGTCTGTCACAGCTAGCCAAGAGATGATGCAGTCCTTCTGACAGCATGAATGAAGAAGGCTGTAAATGTGGTATGCGCCTTGAATTCTCAGTGTGGGTACATCCCTGCAGCCTGGAGAAACCTTTAGTAATGCTACGAACTGCCTGTAAATCACTATTCCTCGACACTTCATTACAGTGAAGCTGTTCAAAACAGCCTGACAAGAAGTGACTGGCTACTAGTAATAAATGTAAAATCTACGCACTGCACAGTGAAATCTACACTATAGACGCCATTTTATGAATGGTCTGGAAGGCGACAAGGAGGGCAGACAAGACCGTAACAGGAACTTGGAGATTAATGAGCGAGTTATTAAAATGCATATCTCACCTTTTCACATAGTGACTTCACCTGTCCCTCTGACAGCTGCTTGCACTCGTTGAGCTGCTCGATCCACAGATCAAGTTCTTTCGTGAACGCCTTTTCGTCCATTTCTGCGGGATTTTTCGGAGTAACTGAGTTTTCTTTGCCGAGACGCTAGTTTGTGTTGTTCAGGAGGCAGTTCACCCAGATGTCCCCGTCTTCCTCGGGCCTTAGAAAGCAAACACCGCAGAGGAAAACGGTTCTCCTGCTCGCAGGCGCATGTACTTCCAGCGGCCAGGTGGCTATGATTTGACTGAAACGAAATTGAAGAGGAGGAGGGAGGGGACTCAGTTGCTGATCCACCCTGGACATTCATTCTTGTCAAGCGCCCGCCATTAAATACTGCACTTCCGGTTTTAGTCTTCAAAGCATTGTTGTTGACCAACTACAAACGGGGGGATACATAAAGCGTTGATATTAATAAAAACGAATGCTCTTTGGGTGCATATGCTTCCTAATTAGTCAAAAATCTGATTTACGGGTTTTAAATTAATTTAGAATCACGTGCTAATCTTAATAACCTAATCATTAACAATGTAAATTGTTAGCTACAAGCTACATAAACAGCACGTATATAACATAACACACATTTATTAACCACTTAATGTCTTAATTGTTCCAGTAGTGATAGACGTTTAAAACATTATTTGAGTGCTTGTGGTAAAATACTAATTTATTTTCTTTAAAGCACCATTACATTTCCGGTCTTTTTCTGGTTGATTGTGTTTAGCTTGACTTAGCAGCTGCGCGCGCGACACAAATAGAACCGGAGACCGAAGACTCCTACTCAGTCATTGGTTCACTGCGCTGCTTCGTCTGCGTTCTGATTGGCTCACCGTTTAACTGTGAAGTATCAACACACATTTGAGAGAATACGTCATCACTCACTGGAAGCATGATGTGAATTTTATGGTGTGGCCATGATGTCACTGTGTTGTATGTAGGCCACACCATAAAATTCACATCAAGTAAGCAAAGGAAAATACAACTATAAGTTCGGCACCACGTCCGGTGCACTGTTGTTGTTTTTAAAGGCCAAAGCCATCATTTCGCCCTTTTACTGTTTCTGCAAATCCTGACACAGCTTTTTTCTCTCTCTCTCTCTTTTTCTGTCATCGACCGAAATGATTGCACACAAACTGCATAACAAAACATCAGTGAGTCAGATCTCTGTACTATGTGACTTTTTTACTTGATGATGAATATAGGAGCTGTAGTTTATTTTCATTTCATTTCACTCACGCTACTCTTGGATTGAAACCAAAAGTCGATGAATTTAAATACTTTGCTCATGAAACAGCACTATTTCCCATACAGAAAATAGGATGATTTAAACAAGATGCCCCAGAAAGCAATACCTGGAAGAAGGAGGATACTTTTTAAAATATGGAAGTTACTTTTAAATGATAGAAGTTTGTATGTTTCTGACCTCTGCTTTGCTTTTTCTGCTTAGACTTGTTCATTTGTATTCACATGAAATTATATTCCATGTTAATATATAGGACTGTGGATGTATGCTGTGATGTAAACTCCAAAGCAGCTTCTTGATCTTCGTTTGAGAATGCAATAATAAACCTCCTTAAAATCCCAGTCAAAGTGACACAATATTAAATGAGCAAAATTCTAGGAACCAGTTGTTTGTGTGTGTAAATAGAACATGGGAGAAAATGTTAAACCATTCCTTTTCCAATAAAATACTATTTTATTATAATAATAAGTGACTCCACAAGTCTTTCAACTCCATTACTGTTTGGCATTTCCAATCAAACAAATGAATGAATACTGCTAATTGTGCTTACATCAAATCAAATGTCAGCTTCGAGAAAGAATTGCTAGTTTAGTTTTATATTCCTAAACCTTTGAGGATTTTCTGTCGCACCAGCTGCAAAGTGTGGATCGTTGCAGACTTGCTATCTGAGGGCTGAACGGTCCACTAGCCCTCCACTAAGTGGTTTGGGATGGCCCTTAATATGGCGGAGCCTCCGCGAGAACTCACAAAGGGAGGATTAGTGTATACTGGGAGTGTGTGGGGGCGGTTTGTGATTGAGCCATAGTGTGTCTTAAAAGGGATACTAGGAGGCCACTAGGGGTCCTAAACCTGTAATCTTCCCCAAAATTAAACTTTTGACCCAAATATTAGACTAATGTGAGTATCAATTGATGATTTCTGGGGCCAAAACAGTGTTTGACACTTGTGGACGCTCCGAGGGGGCTGCCCTCTTCAGAAACCAGACATTGTAACTGCATGAGCGGATCCGTCTCTCATGGATCATGTGACCTGCAGCACTTTGCTCTACAGCTATAAAACACAGTGGGCTGTGCTACATGCTACTTTTTCCTTGAAAATGTGTCAAATCTGAACAAAGTAAGAAGGTGAACATGGTGTCTGAGGAGGCCAAAAAGAGAAAGACTGTTTAATCTTGCAGTAGTGTCTGTGGCCTGTGGGAAGTTACAGGTTTAGCCCCCTAGTGGCCAAAAGTTACACAGTATACCTTTAGCACAAGCATAAATGGCCTCTAATTAGAGCTTCCCCCTGGTTAGCTCTTGTTGGTCCGGGTTAGTTTTGTTAGCTTGTAGCTACAGGCAGCTAAGAGTTTGATGGGTGACAATCGTATGTCCCCACGCCCACAGCCTCCCTCTCAGCGCCACCTTGTCACCCGTTTTTGTATTTTCTGGGAGTGACGAGACTGGTGACGCTGCCAAGATGGCAATAGTGGGAACCTACCAACAAGCCTCAATTCAGCCCTTCAGAAACCTACGGATCACATGATGACTGGTCTGTCCATATCTTTTACAGTCATCGGTTGTCACGTTAATGACTGAATTTATATCTGAAAGTTAAACTCATGTTGAAACTCCTCCACATAACTGCACCCTTCAACCTCCTTTCTACTTTCCTGAATGCTCAATGGGAAAGATGTTAAACTCTGGTCCTTAAAGGCCCCTGTCTGCAGGTTTTAGATGTTTCCCTGCTTCTTTACACCTGACTGAAATAAATCTGTCTTTTTGCAGAACTTGAACACAAGCTGTTGGAGTCAATTGATGTGAATCAGGTGTGTTGGAGCAGGGAAACATCTAAAACCTGCAGACAGCAGCCTTCGTGGACTGGAGTTTGACATCCTCGCTCGATGGTATGGTGTTGCCCTCAGGCAACAAAACACGTATCTGTTCACACTGCTCCTTTAACTTTTTACAGAGGTAAAAATTTAAAAATATCACCTGTCATATCTGTGTCCAATCAAAAGGTTGATGTGCATGTGACCTTTTATTTGGGAGTGGAGCAGTCCTTCAGGAAGCAGAGCTGCACGGTGCACATTGCCCCCAATTGGCAAGTTGTATATCTTTTTTAAACATGTTTAAATTTGTGGTAGGTTGAAATAAAATAAAAAATGTGTCACGTGCATGAGCATGTAAAGAGGGTTTTTATTTATTTATTTATTTTTATAATTTTTACACTAATTTTGTCATCACTTGGATGTCAAAATACATTTTTGTTATTGCCTCAGGGCAACACTGTGCAGTCAGGACACTTTTGTTCAGACTATAACATTCTACAGAGTGGATATGCGATTAGATAATGATAATAGATAATGACCATTGCCAATTTTTGACTTTACCATTGACAAACACTTACAGAAGATGGACTCAAAACATTTTATTAGCAGAGGGCTCGTGATCGGGTAGTTAGGCAGAGAATATATTTGCTTTTAATTCCCTGCCCGCATATCTGTCATGGCTGGCTCTTCTATTTTGTGTTTGACGGACGCATTGTTTGTGCTTGTCTGCAGAAATTATCCAGGCATTTTCACAACTTGCAATGTGCGAATAACCAGTAGAGGCAGTGTAAGGACCAATTTGACATAGATGTAA
>JAOXYM010022937.1:0-10291 GCA_028567055.1 Leptatherina wallacei
ATAGATAGATAGATAGATAGATAGATAGATAGATAGATAGATAGATAGATAGATAGATAGATAGATAGATAGATGTCAACTGAAAACACACAACTGTATTTTGCCGACAGGCAAGAAACTTTGCCTTCTACTGTAAATATCATATGGCTGGTAGTTTTAAAGAATCCCTTTGAAATGATATGATTATTATCATCAAACTGTTGCCAATCAGGATAAAGTGACAGGCTGGACCACAGGCGGTCTTTTTAGATGATTAATTTGGATTTTTACAATGAAGCAGCTTTGAGGAGGGTTGATACTTTTCTTCCTGGTGCACACATTCCCTCACTGGTTTGGTAGTTTTACAGCTGTCAAACACATGGTTGCCTGAAAGCTGTCACACTCCATGTTTAGACATGCATGTTTTCATTTACAGACACAGTTCCCTAAGATCAGCAGAACTGCAGAGAGTCAGATTTAAAATTATAAATGTCTGGAATTCATGCTTTTCTCTAAAACTTGCAGCACCATCTACCTTTGCAGCTTTTCTTACTATCCAACAGTCCTCATCTGGGAAATAAAACTGAGCTAAATTTGTTCACCACAAAAACAGAAGTGGTACCTTTCAGACTGGATGCCATTTTTTAGGACTCCGGTGTAGCTCTTTCTCCTTTCCAGTGGCAGAACATCAACAAAACCCCCCTCTGCTTTCATTACCCCTGCATGGATGGCTGCTTTACAAATGCTTGAGCTCTGTGAAGACAAAAGGTGTCAAGTATGAAACAGGCTTTTATAGGATTAGAAACCATTTTTTACAGTATATGAATATAGTTGCAATTCTCTTATAATAAAACACTGAAAACAATGTGGTCCACAAACACAAAGATACACATTGTGAGCACACACACCGGGAGTAGAGTCTGAGCCAAAAGTCTGGCTCCAGCACGATAGACCAAATGCTCTTATCAACAGAGCAGAATCACTCATTCCAGTCCAAACACAGATCACACTGTACATACACCCCACCAACAGTTACAAACAGACGATTTATGTCTCATGTTTAACCAACAATTACCCTCTATACCACTTAATAGACAAATTTGTCAGCCTGAGATTGCAAAACATTCCCTGACACCTTTGTTAGGAGCCAATGTGCCTGTCACAGTCTCTGTGGCACTGTGGTCTCTGCCCATCTGGACTTCATTAGGGTGAAGTTTCATCCGAGATACAGCTCTATTAAACTCAACACAATCTTGTGTGAATGTGCAGACTCTAAAATAACTTTAAAGTAAGCTGAAAGTCATATGTGGATTACAAAAGAGATTATAAACTACATAGATATCCCTGTCTTTTAGATTGTTTCAAGACAATGCAGAAAAATATCATGGGTTACAAGAGCACAAAATTGATTTATTTCTGTTTGTGTTCACAAAAACCTGAAGCTTGCTTGAAAGGCGACATAGATCAAGCATCCAAAATGAATTAGATTGGACTCTGGAGGAACTTTAGTACAATCTATGAGCACTTTGTTAAAGGCCATTAATACTCACATCTGCATAGATGGTGTTTCCAATCACAGGAGACCAATAAGAAGGTTGAGTTTTGCAATTGGCTGGACAGAGGACTCTGAGAAACACATTGGACATAAGCAATATAAGCAATTTCAAACAGATAAGAGTTATGTCAATTATTTTCAGTTAATGGAACTTTAGCTCTCAGTATTGAGATTTAAGAGTAATATGTCTTTATTTTGGTTAAAGTGAAGTGTAAATATCATTTAATATGACTTTGAATAATATGTATTTTAAAAATGACTATTTTCTGCTTTAGTGAAAAACAAATGTATGAAGGCACCTTGGACAGTGTGAGTAGGGTCTTTTGAAAGGGCAGATTTCAGCCACTGTGGCGTAGCAATCCGCAGTATATTCTGTCACGAAGAGAGAGAAGAAGAACAACATTTAATACATGAAAATATGAAATATCTTTCCTTACTCTATGCGTTTATTATTAATCTAAAAAGCCAAAGCTAAAGCTTACCTTCCACTTTGGTCACCGTAAAGGAATTGCCAGGTTTATATTTACTGCAATATATAGAGACATAGAGGTGTTTAGAAATCAGGAAAACAAAAGCTTCAGGAAAATTTGGATCATGATGGTAAATTATGTTTGCTTGAGATTCAGCTCAGAAGGATGCAAACTTTTTTTTTCTGCAAGCAAAGCTTTACTTTGTGCTGGCATTTCAATTTCTTTTTACTTGCGTAATATATGTTTTCACTGCAAATATATAAGAAGACAAAAAGTTGTTCTATAAAGCAGAGGAATCCACCTCAGAGACTCAATGCCATTTTTTGTAGATCGGACGAAGAATGGCAACTGGTCCATCCTTGTGACATCAACCAGCCCTCCATTGTTATCGATGGCCCCAGCATGGATAGCAGCTCGGCAAATACTTGATTGCTGTAACAATAAGAAATGAATATTTATTATGCATTAATGTTATGAAGAGTTGCATGATGAAGGATGCTCAAGTTGAAGAGACTCACCACATCGTAAGAAACAGTTCCCCAAACTTTGGCCTTCTTATTCAGGCAGTTAGCGGGACATTTATGTCTGCAGAGGAAGAAAATGAGATCACATCAGAGAGGAGAAAATGTGTACCAAAGGAGAATGCAATAAATATTTTATCCATATCATGCCATTATTTTAATGCAATAACCTAACCTGTTGCAGGTTGCTCCTTTACACTTATCTCGCAGTTTAGTTTCACATTTGATGTTGTGAGCTGCAAGAATGAGACCCTAAATTAATAAAAACAACAAAATATGTATGACTGATATTATTTTTAGAAGATTTTGTGTCTACCAAGATAGATGTTGGGAGTTTTTGGAGATGACGTCCTGGGTGTGGCAGGCTTTGGATTGGAGGGCTTTGACACTGCTTTCTTTGGAAGTTTGGGGGCTGGTCTGGAGGTGGTACGAGGTGGCAGAGGTACCTGAGGCTTTTCCACTTCATTCATGTCCTCAGTCTCTGAGCGCTGAGAGTCTGCAAGTGAGCATAAACTTCAGGTTGGTGTGTTTAATGTTACTGAGCACTTATTACGGTAATTTACAGCTTTTTTATTTTAGGGATGATATAGGTTAACATGATTTAATGGTGAAGAGCCTTTTTCTTTTTTTCCTATAGTCCACATTCCTGCTACATGAGCTTCTATGTCTCTTTAAGATGTCCAAAAAGCCTTGTCTACTGTAATTCATCATCATGCATGGCAGCTACTCATTCTTTGTTTGAAGAGTGCCAAACTGGCCACTTGGCAGATTTTATGCAAATGTTTAATGTTGATGGGGACAAGGCGTTTCAGACAGATCAGGAGCAGTTTCTTCTGTGAGACCATGGACTTTGGGCTTTGTAACTTGGAAGAACTTTTAGGTACAAAATCAATGAAAATCAAGTGGGTTGGCTCACCTTTGTAACACAGGTTATTTCTGCATCCTCCTCCATAGCTGGGAGGACACTGGGAGCAAGGGCGGCCATGCTGGTAGGGAGCCTCTCCAATCCAGTTTCCCCTGCAAAAGTGGGGAATAATGGACAACTTGACTGAGGGGGAAATTAATCATCAGTCAACCTCCACGTGGCTCATAACATTGTAATTACTGCAGCACTCTTTGCCCTTTGTCAACACTCCAAAAACACTTCAGCTCCATAAACTAATAATAAAAAAGACCGTTTATCCCCCTCTGCTTCATTTTTTTGTTTTTTTAGTCTTATTTCTGGAGAAATTCTAATAACTCCAATATGTCACAAATGTCTAGAACAACTAGTGCTGCATATTTCCAGTACAGCTATATTAGGAACATGCCGTAGTGTCTGTTCAGTCTTATAAGAAGAAGGAATGTAAACAAGCCTTGAGAGCAGTGGTGTTGATGAAGAGTGGAACATTGGGGAATATTGATCTTACTTTGGGGAATAGTTGCACACAAGGTAAACAGCGTTCTCCCATATTTCTCCCCAAACATTCATCCGTGGACACATATGCACAGCGCAGCCCACTCGGCTAGTGGTTGCCCAGACCAGCTGTAACAGGGATATAAATAAATAAATGGTCAAAGTTAGCACTTAGAATTTCTGAATGAAAACACACATAGCAATGCAAAATACTTCATTTGTGGCCTTGTGCATTAGTAAACGGGTGTTTGGGGATCTTTTTTGCCTGATAATTCTCACAGGCAGTAATTCCAGAGGAAGCTTCAAAATTGGTCATTTTAATTTATTGGGATCTGGGATTTTGGTCTGTTATTTTGTCCCAGTTGGATGTTCATCACAAGAACCCTGTTTGTCCTCTTTGACACAATCCTGACTGTTTTCATCATTCAGTTGGAAGAGGAAAGGATAGCCCTTGATCAACTCTTAACCACAAAGAAAGAAGGGTCTGCTTGGGCCACAAATAGTACATGGTAAAATAAAACAGGTTATAAAACCTGCAGTGGTAATACAGATAAATCAAAGTCATGTCATTTGAAGTGGAATATAATATTGCATATATTCCAAAACTCCTCCAAACTTTCTGCACAAACATGCACTCTCCTTCCTCAGGAATGTTCATCTTTTTCCTAGTACGCTAACAGGACAACTGGAAGTTGTGAGTCAGCACACGGACTGATGTGCGCTGGTACTCAAGCACAGCGCAATCACAGGTAGCAATGGAGCGTGACTGGCCAAACTGCAGTTACATCAACAAATATAAGATGGAGACAAGGTGATGATGCTCATATTTGGCACTGCCCCTTCACAGCAGCATCTTCAAAAGAATCCAGGTCAAGCAGTGCAGGATGTCTGGTGTGTCTGGAAATGACTAACAGATGGAAGCGATCAAGTTTCAGCGCAAAGGCAAAAGGAAGAGCCGTGATGTTTCTGTAAACTCATCCCAGCTACAAAGCAGAGTCTTAAGGAAGAGGAGGCCAGCTCCCCCGTTTTTGGTTCCTTAAGAGTTTTTAATTTTTTCATCCATGCATCCTCTTTTTTCTTTCCACATATTTTTCACCTGGCTCTATCTTCTTGCATTACTGATCAGGTTGATACAAAACTTATAAACACGATACAAAGTGATTTGTCAGTTTGTCAACAGAGTCCATCAATTAACCAGTGAACTCAGAAAGGTCACTTTCACAATATATAGTGTATCGAATGGTACACATAGTCCAGAGCTATCCTATTCTTTCTTTTATGTATTCTTCTCTGACTCAACATAACACACAATGCAGGTAGACCACTAACATAAAATCTTCTTACCTGGGTATAATGGGTGCACATGGGCCCGGAGCAGCGTTCAGGACACCAGGGATTGCACTCATGAGGGTAGGGATAGGTGTAATCTTTCACCTCATCATACCAGGCCTGAACATGGAAGGCAGGTGAGCGGTGTCTGAAGGGAAAATGCATATTCACACACATGGTCACAGACAAACAGTAGGCTCAGTAACAGGACATCCAGCTACCAGGGGCAAAAGGGAAATGTCTGAAGGAGCTGCCAGGTGCTTTGGCAAGACTTAAGAAACACTGCATGAGCTCCTCCCCCTCTTTCAGTTCTCAAACGATGAGCCTACTTTTGACCTGATGCAAAGAACTGCAGTCTACTATGACCCTGATAAAGAAAATCAAATCAAGTTGCAAAAAAGGAATGGGAGCAAACCTAAACAAGGCTCCACAGCCCGACAAATCAATTCAAGCTCTCATTATAAACATCTCTTTTTATGGTATTGAAAAAAGCTGAGCTTACAAGTGGAGAAGAGAGGGGGAGTGGAAAAAAATGACTCGACATCAGGGTTTGCTGGCAGAAGCAGAAAAGAAGAGAGTAGAGAGGGAGAAGTGGAGTTGTGAGAATGAGGGCAGATTCCTGGAAGGGCACCTGCTGCGATAGCCATATGCTGTGATGGACAAGGGCCAAGTGTGTCTGTCCAGAGACACAATTCCTTGCCATCATCTGGTGTTTAACTCTCTTCACAGGTTCTAGATTCAGGTTTGGACTCTTGGTACTCCAAGATGTTTAATATTTCGTGATTACTTCTGCTGCAAGTCTCAGATCATTGTCATATTGGAAGGGATGATGTTGCTCAAGGAAAGTTTTCCTCCTGAATCTTTGTGAAGGGTTGTCAAATGTCAAAGGATTACAGCAGAGGACATTCTGATGAATTTGGCCAACTCTAATACCAAAGCAAAAGCTTGGTGCTCATGCATGCTTCTTCATTTGTATCTAAACAAATATGCCAAGCAAAAATGTCAAATTAAATGGCATAATAAAGTAAAAGACTACCTCAATGCTGCTTTTCCATAGAATGGTGAAGTTCTATCCAATTCAACTTTCCTCACTTTTTTTCCACTGTAATTAACATTCCTATAAATGTGCATGGGAAGCTGCAGTGTCATAAACTTTCCTGCCCCTATGTAGAGTGGTCATCCAACTGTGTGACTGGTACTTTTTTGCAGACCATGTTCTCTGATTTTTAAGTCATGCACATGTGAAATTTGCCCTTGAATATGGAATATCCATGTTTTGTGATTTATAATACATGCCCACAAATTTGTAAACTCTGCACAGATCTGCAAAGAAAGAAGGAAGCGTGCTGGTGTGTGCAGAACTTCGTAAAACTTTGCAGAGGTTGCTGTTACCTCCATAGGTGAGAAGTCTCTCTGACCAGCCAGTAGTCTGCAGTGAGGTCATGACACAACAATTGAAACTGTGAGTTTTATTGCATCTCACCTGCCCCAGTGAACTGCCAGGTTTTGTCCAATAGACATGAGCAGGTCCTGAGGCCCATGGTCCCACTGACACTCCTCTGCCCAATGAGTGGCAGAGCGCTCCAGCTCATCATCCCAAACCTACACACAAAAACAAGACCAGTTTCTCACATCTTATTTCAGACACCAGTTCCCTGCAGTATTCAGTAGAATCCACATCATGTTCTGGCTCACTAAACTATTAGCCTCAACCTGTTCAAAGCCTCTGCTCCTGCACTTCCTCCTTTCCTTCCTAATAAGCTGAAACTGAGCTGCATACAAGTACAACATTAACCTTCGCTGGTGACATTTGAGTGGAGCTGCTGGCACCTGGCCTTGGTCCATTATAAATCTCCAGCAATCACAGCGGAATTATCCACATTTCCTGAATGGAACGCTTTACAACAATAGAGAAGAGAGTGGAAAACAGAGAAGACACCTGACTCCCACTATGGAGAGGAGCACAATGAATGCAGTGAGGCTGCATTCACCGAGGCCCCTCAAAGCACATCCCCTCAGTAAATTTCCAGCCTTTTGGTGGTCGCTAAAACATGCACACACGGACACCACTGTAACCCCAAACACCCATTTACTAATGCAAACACACACACTCTGCCTGTTCGTTGGAATTTGAGAGAGCAGAGTGAACCTAAAGGCAGTTTCTTCCACACAGTAACCGCAGCCCTGAGACACACTGGGAGCTGCTGCTTCTCTTAACTTCATGGAACACATGGTTTTCAGTGATCGCCTGTGCAGCAACAATAATCTCTCTTCTACTTTGCCCATAAATCTTCCACAGAATCCCTTAGTTTTCCTTCTCTTGGCTTGTTTTTTCCTTTACACTCCTGTATTCTCCAGTGCTGAGCTGTTTGTAGGTAGGACAGAGTCAGCATTATTATCCTCCCTATAAAAGGGTGGCACAGCAGGCTGGCAGTAGGTCAGCTTTCATGACTGTATGTTTCCAGCAGAGAGAAAAGATCAGTTTTATTACGGCATCACCACTTTTCTGGGCAAAATAAAGCTTTAAACCCTAATTACCAGCTTTGTCTGAGTGTTCATGACTGCTGACGCATCAAGTTCCTTTTGAGATGAATCCAAAGATTAAACTTGATAATATCTAATCTTTGTTGATTTAACACTGGTGATAAAATAGAAATGTAGAGTAATGGAACATGTCTCACCATGTACTCCATGTTTGAGGCAGAGGGGTAAACACTGCCCCTCAGCTTGTTGTGCAGCTGGAGGATCTCCTCACGGTCCGACCAGAGGATGGCTCTTCGGTTCCTGCTCCCAGCTGTGTTGTTGGTGTTGTTCCGGTCTGTTTCCTGCTCATAACGGCTCAGCAGCTCCCTCAGCTCCTTGGAGTCGGGCAGGAAGAGAGAAGACGAGTCCGTGATGCAAAACAACAGGAGGGAGAGGATGGGGAGCCAGGTCGCAGCAGCGCAGGTCATTCTGACTCTTCAGCTTCAGACTACAGTAGACGGAGGCTTTTTCTGTGAATGCTGCTCCTAGGAGTATCGGATGCAACCTGCAGGGAGTAAATCTTGATTCAGTTTCCCCACTGTATGTGTCAAGAAAGCAAAGATTTAAAAACCTACTAAACTTATGGTGGAGCTGCTTCCTCTAACAACCACATCTACAAAAAAAAAAGAATAATTCATTCTCTTTCTTTAACTGTGATTTAACAAATATTTACTCAGTTTCTTAATCAATTAACCCAGGGACTTTTTATTCTCTGCTGCTTTGCCTTCTACTGGATAAACCTTTAGTCAGTTTATGATCTCTGTCAGTTCCATGAATAAAATCTGCTGCAATCCAGCTCCACTGTCCTGCAATGAGTTCTTTCTTTAGGAAGCTTTAATTGTACTTTTTACATTTTACGGGTCATTTATGAGGCTCTAGAAGCAGTGCTGTATTGGAGTGGATTACACTGAAACCTGTTTGGATAATCTGCCCTCTGCATGTATAGAACCAGATAATACAACTTCAACAATGACCACAGAGCCTTTTTCATTTAGTTTGACCCAAATCAGTTCATTGCAGATCAAATTTCACAGGTTTGTCTAATTAAATGGTGATGCTTTATAAACAGCTTCTAATTCCATAAAATATGTATTATTCCAATTATTGTATGTTTTTCCTTTATAGATATTGTGATAAATAGATGACTGCCTGCCATTGTCTTGTGCTTATATCATGATATCAACATTGCATCACAATATGTTGTGCAATGGTTTGTTTTTTTTACCAGCTTTAATCATTTCCACATGAACATGACCACAATGTGTATCACAATTTAGCACATGGTTAACTTGTTCATGCAATAGATGAATGCTTGTGAAAAATCTGTTTTAGTTCATGGAATATGGTTTTGATAATAAATTAGTCTCCATCAGTTAACACACAGTTAACAACAGCAAAATGAGACCTACTCAGTGCCTCTTCATCCTCGTTTCCTGGTGCTCTTTGATTATTTTTAAACCAAACTGAGCAGCAGGGTCAGCCACTGAGGAGGCAGACCTGAGTTCAGGTTGACAAGTTTTAACCCCACTGAACTGTGTTCAGGCAAAAAACCTCATTCCTGACACTTCCAGTAGCAATATTGTGCAACTCATTCTGCATCTGACTTCCAACCTCAAGGCTCGAGCGAAAGGGAGGACGTCCAAGATTGAAAATAAAGCAAACATCAGAAAGTCACCAAGTTTTACAGGGAGAGAGAAGCACTCAGTCAGTGTGTGATCAGGCAGGAACAAAAAAATAAACTAAGCTCTAGCTTGCACTGGTTGCTCTCATCCTTGAATACTTTCACAACTTTCCCTTCAGCTGAACAGGCAGGTTGAGGTCTGGCACCGACTGTCAGCATGCTATGCCAGCTCTGGCTACTGCAGGCCTACGGGCAGCCCAACCACCACACCCTTCTACTTTCCCTGTGCCCCTGTCTTCCCACTGGAACTCCACCAGCTTCTCTGTCTGGGCCCTTCTCATGGCTCTTGTGAATTTTATACTAGAGTGACAGACAGAGCGGAGGACTTTGACCCACGTGCATGTCCACATCTTGTCTGAGGGAACTTGGTCTTCTTATGCCAGTGCTGGGATTTAAACCTGTTCTTTGTCTTACTACAAGGCTGGATGTAAACAACAGTTTAAACCATAACAAAACTTGTAAGATAAATATACATTTACACAGTTGATTATTTCCATCTTTAAGCAAAGAAGCCATTAAAAAATGCTGGGTTAGTTCTTTTTTTTTATGTTTTGCCTCATGAACATTAAAATATGATCTCTGTATTATCTGTGGCCTTTTCATCATATTTACATCACTCAAATCTACTATTCAGTTTACAGCAGCTTTAGTTTTACCCATAATCATACTGTCTGTAATACAGTGTTTCAATCGTGGTACTGATCTCTTGTTAACATTTCCACAAGGCTGCAGACAGTGATTGGCAATGTCACCCACAACAGAAGTAAGTTCTGAATAAATGCAAAGAGTCGAAAGTGAATTATGCAGCTCATGAGCTGTATCATGGTTCAAACGAAA
>JAOXYM010023237.1:0-12891 GCA_028567055.1 Leptatherina wallacei
CCTTTATCCATCATTATTAAATCATCTACGCTAATTAAGGGTATTGATAGGAGAGGAGAGGAGCTTAGAGTATCATTATATGCAGATGACCTGTTATTGTACATTTCTGACCTCATTTTAAGTGTACACCCATATTATAGATGTTCTACAGAGATTTGGCACCATTTCTGGATACAAGCTTAACTTTAATAAAAGTCAGTGTTACCTGGTTAATGACTTAGCTTTTCATCTACAGGATAATGCCTTACCATTTCAAATGTCTAGAAACGGTTTCATGTACTTGGGCATTCATATCACAAGAAACATGCAAAATTTATACCAGTTCAATTTCCTCCCACTACTTAAAAAGGTTAAGCTAGATTTAGAAATTACTCAACTTGTCCCTTGCAGGAAGACTAAACAGTATTATCGTGAATATACTCCCTAGATTCCTTTATCTGTTTCAATGCATTCCCATCTACCTCCCCAAATCTTTTTTTAAATCAGTTGAGAAAACTTTTACTTCATTTGTCTGGAATGGTGGGAGCCCAAGAGTACGTTTAGAGCTATTGCAGAGACCTAGAAGTCAGGGTGGCTTAGGCCTCCCAAACTTGTGGCATTATTACTGGGCTGCTAATGCTCAAAAAGTTAGGTATTGGCTTCAGGCACCAGGTACTAACTGGTGTAGTCTTGAAGCCTCGTCTTGTAATGCAACGACTCTTGTGGCTTTGCTTGGCTCTAGTCTTCCATGTCCTACTTCACATCATATTATACTCAATCCAGTTGTTTCAAACGCTTTGAAAATATGGTTTCAATTTAGGCACACTTTTGGCTTTAAACATTTGCTTAACACCAGCCCCATACGTAATAATCACCTCTTTCCCCCAGCTCAGGTGGATCCTGTATTCACTCTGGCAAAACAAAGGTTTTTTTTTTTTTGGTTTTTTTATTTATTTATTTTTTTTATTTATTTTTTATTGTACCTCTGTAAAGAGTCCTTGGGTGTTTTGAAAGGCGCTGTCAAAAAAATGTATTATTATTATTATTGTTAAAACAAATTTTCCATACATACCACCAGTCTCTTTGTTAGATGAGGTGCTAGAATTACCGTTTAACTCTGCTAGATTAATTTCTAAGATAGAAAATTGTATATTATCTCTTAAAAATTCAGCTCTTATGAACATAAGAGAAAGCTGGGTGAAGGAGCTGGGAGGGGATATGGATGATGATAACTGGAACAGTGCCTTTCAGAGAGTGAATGACAGCACCTCTTGTGCAAAACTAATTATTATTATACAATTTAAAGTCTTGCATAGGGCCCACTTCTCTAAAGCAAGACTCATGAGAATGTTTGCTAATTTGGATTCAAACTGTGACCGTTGTCGAAATAGTCCAGCCAATCTGACACACATGTTTTGGTCATGCCCTGCTTTGGCAAATTACTGGTCTATTGTCTTTAAAACACTATCAAATGCCCTTAACATTCATTTCCAACCTAATGCGGTGGCAGCCATTTTTGGTGTCACAGGCCCTTAACAACCCATAAGGAAAAGGCATAAAGATGTACTTGCTTTCGCAACACTGATTGCAAGAAGAAGAATATTGCTGCACTGGAAATCAAAAAACCCTCCAAAAGCATCCCTGTCGCTAGCTGATTTGATGCAGTTCATACAGCTAGAGAAAATAAAATACTCACTTCTAGAGATAAGTTTTCCTTTGTCTGGGGCCAGTTTCTGGAATATATAAGTATGTTTAATACTTTGCCCGAGACCCCTTCACATACCGCAATCTCACCTTTTTCTAGCATTTAGTTTGGTAAACTTTTCAGTCTCTGGCAGGTCAGTTATTTATCTTTCCTTTGTTTATTTCATTTTTTCATTTTTATTTATTCATTTATTTAGTTATCATTTTTTTGTATCTTACCATTTTTATTCATTTATTTTGTTGTTGCTGAATTTGTAAGATGCTGACCAACTCAGGTTTCAGTGAACACTGTTTACTACTAACAGACTGGGCTTTAAGCTATGCTGGATAGACTACTCACTAGCACTGAGACTTAGATGGGATTCATTATGGCCTTGTGAAGAAATGTGTGCATTAATGTGCTTATGTCTCTCAATGTGTATATTCTTGCTTCGTTTATTTCCAATCACTTTTGTTTTTCTTCCCTTGTGTGTCTCTGGGAGAGGTATTGTGGATTGTGTGTTTTTTTTTTGTTTGTTTGGTTTTGGTTTTTTGGTGTTTTTCTTTTCTCACAGGTTATATATATATTTACAAAAAAAGAGGGAATACTGACATAAATTTCTCACATGCATGTAATAATTGTTATCTTTGTCTTTGTTCCCAATAAAAATATATTTAACAAAAAAAAAGTAAAAACTCTAACGGATTGGTGTAAAGATGGCGAGAACAGAAGTCGCAGGGACAACATTAGAATCACTGGTCTCAAAGAGGGCATTGAAGGACAACATGCTATCAAGTTCTTTGAGTCATGGCTCCCAGATATACCTGGAATGGAGACCAAGTGTGGGACTGTTAAAATTGACAGGGTGCATCGAGCACCGCCAAAGGAGGACCGTGCTAGATCCGTCATTATTTAGGTACATAACTTCATCGAAAAACAGCGAATCCTTGCAGGGGCCGGGTAGAAGAGAGACATAACTTGCAAAGTCAGCAGAATTTGGCATGATTTCTCAGTCTTGGTGCGGAGTGCTTGGAGACGGTTTAATGGGACCTGCCAGGTGCTCATCCAGGGAGGAATCTGCTTAACGCTACCCGGCGACGCTCTGCTTCACCTTTAACTCATTGGCTGCAAGCATTGAAAGTGTCTTTCATTGATCATGACACTCTCCCCTTCACCAAAGCGCCACAACACATACTTTGCTTTACCAGAGTGTCCCGCAGCCCCTTCCCTCCATTAAAAACAGCAAAAGACGTCTTTTGCCGTCTTTGGCAGTGAATGATCAGATTTGAAAAGATGACAAAAGACTTCTTTGACAGCCAATGAGTTAATGAAGTGGAGTGAACCTTCAGAACCGCGGAGGCAGCGAAGGAGTTTCTGAAAAAGAATGGATTCAAATGACAGTTTAAGAGGATTTCGCAGATTCTAGCAGATGGATAATACAACTTTAAAATGACAAAGTCCTGTGGACGACCTATGGAGGCCAGGCAGTAAGTTGTTTGGAAGAGAAAAAAAATGTATTACTGCTACTGGAAACAGTGGCATTTTGTGCAGGACTGTATTCATTTTATCTCTTAGGCTCTGATCAAAGTTACTTGATTCTTTTTACGATATTAGATAAACTCAGGGGTTACAGTTTTGGGTTTAGCAATGTTAATATTACCAACTGGCGGGGGGTTGTGTAGTTACATAACTTCAGCAGTAGGACAGGCGGAACTCCAGCTGTCGTGGCATGCTCTCTCAACAGTGGGGAGATGCTTCTCAGCTTCGCTCATCCCAGGAAGTTGGCTCTGACTGGTGAGTATTGGTATTTGGGGTGTTTGTGGGGTATTCTGTTCTGGGGGTTAGTCTGTCAGCACAAACAGCCACTTTCTTATTTTTCACTGAGTTCTTTTTTCTTGTACCCAACCGTCGGGTCGCGGGGGTAGCAGCCTGAGCAGGGCAGCCAAGACTTCCCTCTCCCAAGCCCCATTGGCCAGCTCATCCAGGGGGATCCCGAGGCACTCCTAGGCCAGCCGAGAGATATAATCCCTCCAGCGTGTCCTGGGTCTATGCCGAGGTCTCCCCCACGGTGGGACGTTCCCGGAATACCTTCCCAAGCAGGTGTCCAGGAGGCATCCTGACCAGATGCCCGAGCCACCTCATCTGGCTCCTCTCGATGCAGAGGAGCAGTGGCTCTACTCTGAGCCCCTTCCCAGATGACCGACCTTCTCACCTTATCTCCAAGGGAGAGCCCAGTCACCCTGCGGAGGAATCTAATTTCGGCCGCTTATATTCGCAATCTCGTTCTTTCGGTTACTACCCAGAGCTCGTGACCATAAGTAAGGGTATGAACGTAGATCCACAGGTAAATCGAGAGCCTTGCCTTTTGGCTCAGCTCCTTTTTCACCACGACGGAGCAATGCAGAGCCCACATTACTGCAAACGCTGCACCGATCCGCCTATCGATCTCCCGCTCCATCCTTCCCTCACTCGTGAACAAGACCCCGAGATACTTGAACTCCTCCACTTGAGGCAGGACCTCACTCTCAACCCGGAGAGAACACTCCACTTTTTTCCGGCTGAGGACCAAGGTCTCGGATTTGGAGGTGCTGATTCTCATCCCGACCGCTTCACACTGCAAATCGCTCCAGCGCAAGCTGGAGATCACGGCCCGATGAAGCCAACAGGACCACATCATCTGCAAAAAGCAGAGACCCAATCCTGAGGCCACCAAACCGGATTCCCTCAACACCTCGGCTGCACCTAGAAATTCTGTCCATAAACGTTATGAACAGAATCAGTGACAAAGGGCAACCTTGGCGGAGTCCAAGCTTCACCTGAAACAAATCCAATGTATTGCCGGAAATGCGGACCATGCTCTGACACCGGGCATACAGGGACCGGACAGCCCTTACTAGGGAGTCTCCCGGAGCACCCCCCACACGAGTCCCCGGGGGACACGGCCGAGCACCTTCTCCAAGTCCACAAGTCCACATGTAGACTGGTATACCTGTCAGCTGCCTCCAGAGTCCCACAGACCAAGAAAGCCCGATAGGACCCCTTCTTCTTTTTTCTTGTATGTAGTATTTTAGTATAAGTTTTTCAGTTTAAAATTTTATTTCACGAAGGGTCTCCCAGTTAAAACCCTGTCCAAACAGCAATAAATGGGTGATCTTAGAATTATACCACTTAATGAACTGCATCAATCATGTAATCAAACACCAGAAAATACTGCCTTTTCTCAAAAAAGAGAAATGTCAGATGGCCATGCTCCAAGAAACACACCTTTCAGATCTAGAACATGTCAAACTGAGGTGGAACTGGGTTTCTCATTTCTCATACAACTTAAGAGCATGAGGGTTGCTATTCTGCTACATTGCAATCTGCCTTTCACCCTTGATAGAATGGTAAAATACAACAAAGGCCGCTATGTACTCCTATCTAGCAACCTGTATGGAGAACAAGTTGTTTTAGGATGTATATATGCCCCTAATGCTTATGATCCTTCTTTCTTCCTCATCTTATCTCAGATCTGACCTCTTTCTCTTCCCATATACACTTAGGAGGCGACTTTTAATTGCATACTAAATCCAAGTGTCTATGTCTCCTCCATACTCAACTCGTTTAAAAAAAATCTGGAAAAATGCAAATATTTATTACTGATTTGGATCTCCACAACGTGTGGTGGATACTGCATCTAACAGATAAAGACTACTCGTTTTCTCAATGTCATATCATGTTTTCACTAGAATAGACTATTTTCTCTCAACTCAATTTGTTTTTGACAGGATAGAGGATTGCACTATTGGCACTAAATTCACCTCTGATCATGCCCCTATCAGTGTAGTCATTTCCTACAGAGATCCAGCTTGCAGACATTGGAGACTTAACCCAACTTTACTAAGCAACCAGGACTTTGTGGACTATATCACAACAAAATCGGAGCATTTATTTGCTTTAACAAAACTAGAAATAAGCCCTTCTACTTTATGGGAAGCTGGTAAGGCATACATTTGGGGGCCATCTTACCTTATACATTAGCTCAAAAAAAGGAAGCCCGTAAAACACAATTAGAATTAGAAAAGAATATAGCCAAGTTAGAGTTTCAGTTTCGGCTCTGTAGCAAAGCAGCTTTGAGCTGCTCGATCTGTGCTGAATCATTTACTGACTATGAAAGCACAGATGCAAATCTTTTTAACAAAACACAGACTATTTGAATCTGGCAATAAACCTGGTAGACTGCTTGCATGTCTACTGGTCGTAGAACAGAAATAAATATCAAATCAAACTTTATTTATATAGCACTTTTCATACATTACATGCAACACAAAGTGCTTCACAAAGATAAAATAACCTGTCCCTCCCACCCCCAGACATAGACCCACAAACACGTGGTTTGGAGTGTGGACCAGAATATTTCCAAGAGTTTTCAAAACATTAGTTCCTCTGCTACATTTTCCCAATACCACACCTGTCATGACTATTTCCCCCCAGTTTTGAGAACCAGTGCTGTAGACCAATAAGCAGAGAGGAAGTCTCAGAAGCTATATTGTATCTACACTAAAGGGTGATAAGGCCCCATGGCCAGATGGCTTTGGGCGTGGATTTTATAAAGAAAAATTCTAATATGTTAATTGGAAACTAAATTTCTACCCAATTTACAAAAGATTTACAATGATGCAGTGTTGTTTTTGGCAGGCATTTGAGTTTTAGTCTTAGTTTTTTTGATGAAAATACATATTAGTTTTAGTCACATTTAGTCATTTTGATATGTGATAGTTTTAGTTGACAAAAACTCAAAAAGGTTTTAGTCTAGTTTTTGTCAGTTTCAGTAGGATGAAAAAAGGGGAAGGTGGAATTATCGGTATTTCAATAATTGAAATTTGTACATTCAACTATGTGAATTTTTATTAAAGAATAATTTCAACATTTACAAGCCTATGTAAAGTATTTTTTGTAGCCGCGGGTTCTCACCTCTTGCACTGTTCTACTTTTAGTTTCCTGACATTCTCAGATCATGAGGAACGGGTTGCGCTGATAGGCTATATACTGCGACTTCTAAATAGTTTTAAACTACATAGTAAATAGTGAAGATGGTTTTCACGACAGTATAAATATTCTAGCCTTTATATAATGCAACGTTTGCCATGTTGTCTGGGTGTTCACTTTAGGCTTATCCACCCCCTATTCAGACTGCGCAAATTGAAGTTCAGATTTAGTTCGTTTTGTTGAGGCTACAGTTACTAGTTTAGCCTTTTGTAAAGCAATATTTGATTATAACTAATATTATTTTAGCTGTAAATGCGCCGCCGTGCTGGACTTCATTGCTGCTGGTAAATGCTTGCATATTTACCACCATCTCAACGCATTCTGTTTTTCTTTCTGATGGATTTTATTGAAAAATGATCTATGGACACCATAGATCATTTTGCCGTTTCCCAACAAACAAGCCCCTTTGTCGAGCCTGCTGCCGTGCTCCATCAATGAATTGATAAGCTCAACTGCGTGTCTGTGTGTGTGACTGACCCAGATGTTTTGTGTAGTGCGCTGCATGGAGGTGGTGGGCGTGGGCAAACAAGGAGCGGATGCAGCTTTTCACAGACAGATTACAGCACAACAGGTAGTTTCTGAATGTCTAACAGACCACCCACTACCATTTTCATCCAATTTCATCTCGTCATCGAAAACTCGTGCTCATCTCGTTATGTTTTTGTCATCAAAGAGAAACATCTAGCTCATCACCGTCGTATCATAATGAAAAAAAGAAGCGTCAACAAAATAATTTTGTCTTTGTCATCTTTGACAAAAACAACACTGCAACGATGGCATAAACCAGGGGTCTGCAACCTGCAGCTCCAAAGCCACAAGTGGGTCTTTGGGCCTTCCACAATGGCTCTTAATAACAGGCTAAAAACAATAAAGAACCATCTAACTTTTGTAAATATAGATAATGTAACAAACAGGTTTTAGCAGTTTTGAATGAAATAATTGCATCGAATTTCCAGAATAGAATGACACTAAAAGTACCAGTAATATTCATTTAGATCTATTTTTCTTGTCATTAGTTTGGAAACTATGGACTTTTTGAAAGAAAAAAAAAACCTTTTCCCACAAATATCTACATCCCACAGAGGAAAACCTTTTATTTATAAAGATAAAATTGTGAGTGATTCTTAAAAAATGACAAATTTCCTATCATGGCTGTTTATTATTATACATTAAATTAAAAATTATAAGTCTTCTTTTTTTCTTTTGTAACATTTGCGGCTCTAAAATTGTTTTTTCTGGACCAAGGGCACAATTGGCTCTTTGACGCCACCCATCAAAGATAGTGGATGTTTATGCCAGGGGTCTGCAACCTTTACAATCCAGTCTCATCAAAATGAATGTCCTCCCATGTCTCCTATACCCTTTACAGATGGTCCCCCTGTATATCTCTAAAAAAGTAATAAAGAACTAGAAAAGGCATTCACCAGTTTTATTTGTCAAGGCAAAAAACCAAGACAGAAACTGTTTCCAATTTAATCTCCTGCAACTGGGCCTGCCTCACTCATCACTACTGGCTATGGTTACATGCATATCTTAAGAGAGAGCCTTGCATTGATTCATGGGCATGTTCTCCTCTCTCTCCTTGGGCACTGATCACTTGTGATGCTGCCTAAATCCCATTATCAGTTAAGAAGAACCCTATAGTAAACACTAGTATGAAGATCTGGTGTGGTCTGGTAAAATGTTTGGGAAGTAGAAGTATCAAATCGTTACTCTCCCCGATTACTCAAAATCCTGACTTATATATGACTTAAAATATCTTCCTGGTGTAACTAAGGAATACATGTAATTGGTGACATAATCAAAGATGACACTATAATTTCCTTTCAGCAATTACGAACATTTTAAATGTCCTCCAAAAGCATTTGTTTGCATATCTAAAACTGAGACATTTTATATCCTCCCAGGTCACTTCTGTTTCTGCTCTCGGTGATGTAAAAAGATTCATAATGGGTCGCAAAGATGGAAAACATCTCTGTACCGTCCGTACCGTACCGTCCTCTTGACTTGTCCAGGGCAAACATCTCATAGCATCATTTTATTTACTTCTTGACTCTTCTGGTCCATATGTGCTGCCAGATATATTTCAAAAATGGGAAAAGGATTTAGGCACTCAATATATAGAGGATGATTGGCAAACAGCACTGCACCTCATTAAATTCACATTTACATGCAACAGGTTGAGAGAAACTCAGTTTAAGATAATCCACAGACTCTAGACCCCCGTTAAACCCCTGTATGAAATAACAGACCCCTGTTATTTCATACAAAATAAATCGCTCTTTCTCCCCTATGTGTATCAAATGTAATTCAGAAAGAGGGACATATTTTTACTGTTTTTGGGAGTGCAAAAAATGTTTCCAGATTCTGGACACACATTTCATGTGTGATATGTGAGATCTTCAGATTTAAAATAAAAATGAAGATCCAGGTGTCTTCCTTCTTGGCCTTCCTTCTAGGGAAATGAAAACAAGTCCGCGGACTGGGACTTTGTGGATTGATTGCCCTTTGGTTTTTTATTTGGTGCCATGCTTTGAGTTATGTACATGTCACTGTAGTTACTATCTGGTGGGTCTTCACACTTTACGCTGTGTGTGGTTAGGACGGGGGTAACATTTTTCCATTTTTCTTCTATTGGGAATAAAACATCGGTTGATAAGATTCTGTTTTTATTCGCATTTTAACCCAAACTTTTATGAAGGTGTGGTTGTATCTGTATGATTATAGAAATCCTGGATGATGTCAATAATCAAACATGATAAATCAAACTTTAAAGGATTCACATCAAACCCCTAATGGACTCAATAGGAGAGGCAGGTTTCCAAAACTCTGAATTTTTACCAACTGGTGTTCATGATGTTGACCATATGAAGGTCTGCTGCAAGTCGCTGCTGAGAAATGAAAATGAATATTTGTCCCTCACTGTTAGCCAAATCTATGAAAACACATTTACCTAATGTGATGATGGCATAATGTGTCACATAACAGTTCATCAACAAGTCATGAGAAGAAGCAACAACTCAGCTTCGAAGACGGATTACTGACACAGAGGTCAAATTTCTTTTCAGAGGAGACAAATTACAGCAACGTGAAACCCAACTGTTCACGTTCTCATGTTTCAGTCTGTCCTCAAAGACGGTTACTTTGGTAATGTGTTTGTTTTTCCTCAGATCTGTACGGGAACTTCTACGTATATGTGCAGAAAAAGAGAAAGTGCCTTACACTCTGAAGGTATGACTGTTGATTCATTCATAGCATGCGATTAAAACCAGGTCTCTGTAACCAGATCTGATTTTTGAAAATAAATTAGCTCTGCAGGACAAAAACTTCCAAACTTGACCAACAGGGAGAATTTATTTATGGATTCAGTTTTGTTATTACAGATGTGTCTCTTAAAAAGTTCTCAAAATGGTTTAAACTTTTCCTAAAATATCTGGATGCTTGTGATGGTGAAAGTGCTGACTAAATGACAAAAAGGAAATGGAAGAAATGTTTGCTTTGTGCCATCTGGTGCAGTTAAAAGTAGACTAAATGAATCAACTTCGAACATAAAATTCAATAAATATGTGTTACTGTGCTGATTTCCAGATTTCCATGTTGGAGATTTATAATGAAACTTTGAATGACCTGCTGAGCAAAAGTCCTGGAGTTTCATTGGACATACGAGTCCAGGGGAAGTCTGTGTCCGTACCCGGCCTAACGTGGGTCCAGGTCCAGACTGAGGCGGACATCATCAGTGTCATGGAAATGGGTGATAAGAACAGAAAGATTGCTTCAACCAAGATGAACATACAGAGGTTTCACACATTTGTTTTACACAAACATTTATGGGACCATATTTAGAAATTCTGTTTAAAAGTTATAGCCGACACATTTTCATTATTAGTCTCACTTTCCTCGTATTAAGCACATTTTTCTACTTTTGAGATGGAAAACAACATTGTTAACATAACCATCCGTGGTTCAGAGGATGCATTTCATACATTTGTATAGACAAAATATATACACTACTCACAAAAAGTCAGGGATATTCAGCTTTTAAGTGAAATTTGCAGAACACATAAAATGTTCACGCTACTCTGATATCATACAATGCATGTATTTCATTCAACTAGAATAATGCAGTGGTAATTCCTCCATTTCATGTTATTTGTGGAAAGAAAAGCTGACAACAGCTGGGTGTAGCACAACAAAAAATGACAATTCCTCAATAACTCATCATGTGTTAGGTGTCATCTTGGTCTGATGATGTCTAAATGTCAAAAGTGTGATAAAGAGGACTGTTTAGATACAAGTTGTCATTGAACCAGAACAGTTAGCCAATGTTGCATGCTTTTGGGATTTTTTTCTGTGGTTATTTGCCTTGATGAGAACAGCATGTTGTACAATAAGTACTTAAACATTGAACAGTTGAATGTGTGCATTCAAAAGAAAGAAAACGGTGAATTTAAATTCACAAATACAGGTTATAGAGCATTTTAGGTTCATTCTGACATCATACAAAAAGGCAAATATCCCTAACTTTTTGTGAGTAGTGTATGTATTTTTGAAACATTTAGGTTTGCCATTTTAAAGATGTTAACACTTGCACCCCATAAATGTGAAGATATTTAGAAAATAAATCATGACCTGGGTCTGATTATTGTCCGTCCCAGCTCTCGCTCCCACCTAGTGGTGACACTGCAGGTCGAGGGCTCGGATGAGGTGTCTGGACTGACAACTCGCGGTACGTTGACTTTGTGTGATCTTGCTGGATCGGAGCGGATCACAAAGACAGAGGCTGAAGGTCAGAGGCTGGTGGAAGCTGCAGCAATCAATAAGTCACTGACAGCTCTGGGACAGGTATGACAATACCCACCCTCTGCTGTGGAACAGATACGATCATACCCACCCTCATCTGCAGGAGGTCCGAACTCTGGTCCACAAGAGGCAGGAAACCTAGTTCCGAGAATAAAATGTCTACAGCTTAGAAAAGAACAGGACTGGCGATGGAGGAGTTCTGGTCTAAATATTATCCTGCCAGCATCATGATTATAATCCAGTAGAGTCAGATGTTTTAGTTCTGGTATTAATAATTTCACAGCATCACTTTTATTAAGAGGTCAACATTTTCCTACAGTGTTAATTAGATTTCACATCTGATATATGCTTATTAGATTCTTTATTGTCCATAAACAGTTTGCTGTTACTTCTTCATCTAATTAAAGAGGTGAGGGTGAGCAGTGAAGACTCAGGTTTGTCAGAAATAATTGATTTAGGAAACATTTCTCAGATTGACCTCTGGCCTTAAAAAATACACGTGTTTTGACACGTGTGGAATTACTAATATATTCTGTTTTTTTCAATCTACTACATTTCGACCTTTCCTGTTTTATCTAAATGTGACTTTAGAACCCAAATAAACAATATGATAATCCATATTTGATGTTTATAACCAGAGGTCAGGATTTGTATTGATTAGTGAAGTCAGGTCTGAGGTGGCTGCTGATTCTCTTCCAGGTGTTTGGAGCTCTGAGGTGCAACGCGCTCCACATTCCGTTCAGGAACTCCAAGCTCACCCACCTTCTGCAGTCCTGCCTCAGTGGAGATGCCAAGGTGAGGTGGAGCTGCCTCTGGTGCTCCCAATATGACCATGAGTACCCTGTACTCACAGCCTCTCTCGGCTAAAGTGAGAAATCAGCAGATCAGTGTTTCTTCCTAACTGGTATTATCTAGTCAGCAGTGACAACAGTTGATCAATATTTTATTAATAATAACAAGAATAATTTGGCCAAAGTTCATTCTAACCCCCCCATGTATAAACATGTCAATAGTTAATAAGCTGCTGACAGACAAAACAAACACAGAGCTGACTGTAGAGACACTATAAAGGATTAGCAAAGTCCTTTAAGATGGGTAATCAACTCGTCTGGAAAAATATGTTCCCATGTGTACTTAGTTGTTCTCCTTTGTCTCCAGATGTTTCCAAGTGTTCTCAGTCATTACCAGGTATTCTTGGGTGTTCCCAGTCTTCCTGGAGGATCTGCAGGGATGTCCAGGGGCCTCATGTATAAAAGAGTTTGCGTAGGGACAAATTTCGAAAAGTGCGCCGCACAAAAAAATCCGGATGTATAAAACCGTGCGCACGCATGTGGCTGTGCAGCTTTCCTTTATACATCCCAATTTGCGTGAAATAGAGCTCAGCTGCTGGCGCCGCGCGG
>JAOXYM010024191.1:0-12820 GCA_028567055.1 Leptatherina wallacei
CTCCCTTAATAATTTTCTGTCCTCTCTGTTTTTCATTCCTTATCCATTCATACCTCATTAATTCCTCTTCCCCCCTTCGTTAATTCTTTCATCATCGTCTTCACCTCTCACTCTTTACCCTATCTCCCCATATCATTGTTTCCTTTTCAGATACCAATCAGAGAACTTTCAAATCCATCCATTCATTCAACTCCATCCATACCTTTCATTAACCAGTAAACCCATGTTGTTGAGGGGTGCTCTTTGGTTGTGAAATGTTATGAAAGAGCTGCAGTATTACTGAGAGAAACCATACAAGTAAAATGAGAGTTTAGAGATGCAAGATTGATTCATTTGAAGTTTCAAAAGTAACATGGTAATCACTCACCTTTGCACCTTTAGAAATTGGTTTTAGTCAAAGATTACAAAGAGGCTGATTTCTTAAAGAAAAGGTCAGGAAAAGCATCTTTGTAGGTGGCTGTCACAGTCAGTCGTTCCTGACCAAAAATTACACTACGTAAGTATTTGTGCTGATATAACAGTAAAACATGAAGCGTGTATGGTCTGTGAGGGAAATCAGAAACGCTGTTATCATTGTTGTTATAGTATGTTCCAGCGGCAAATTTCCCAGAACAAATTGTATCCAACATATCCTCACCACTGTGCTCATAACAAGCTGACAACTATCATCTGTCCCCTGCTGTATTCATCCACTGTGAGCCAATTAGCATTTTGATTAGTTCACATCTCAAATGTATTATTTAGTTGTGGTTCATACAGTATATTAGAAACCAAAACAAGTGTTGTGCATTTTTTACAGAGGTTAACTAATGATTTTAATTGTTTTTTTAAAAAGAGGTTGTAGGTCCCTTTAATGTTAAGAAAGAGCCAGCAAGATCCAAATCTTTAGGAGTTTAGTTTGATGGGCACACCATGCGGCCAATTCCATTGGAGGAAAAGACTACGATTGTCACCACTATGTAAAGAAGATAGGACCTCTTAGAAGACAGGGAGTGTAGTGGTACAGACCAGGTACAAAGAGAGAGCTGGTAGTTAGTGGTGCCGCTTCTGTGTTTTTGTTTGTAGTCAGTGCAGTCAGTTAGGTTTTGGTTCTGTATTGGTTAATTAAACTGGCTGTTTTACTTAGTCGGTTTTT
Organism: Leptatherina wallacei; assembly: GCA_028567055.1. Classification (NCBI taxonomy): domain Eukaryota; kingdom Metazoa; phylum Chordata; class Actinopteri; order Atheriniformes; family Atherinidae; genus Leptatherina; species Leptatherina wallacei. The sequence goes on from JAOXYM010024191.1 coordinate 1,136, forward strand.
GTTTTATTTCTTTGATTTGAGCAGCATCACCTGGCCATCCCACCTCTGTACTTTTGTTACTTTGTGTTCACTTGTCCATGGGACAATGAATTCCCAATTATTCCACTTCACATTTGGGCCTCCTTCTTTTATGTTGCCTTCCTTTTCCCTGCCAAGCCAGGGTTGTAACAGCTAGGAAGCCAGGTTTTTACGAAGAAGAAACCAGGAAGGAGAGGCTATAACTTAAAGGGAAATCCAGTGATTTTTAGCAATCCTTTCAGTTATGATGACACTTTAACAAATTTTGTTTAGTTAGTTAGTTAGTTAGTAGTTAGTTAGTTAGTTAGTTAGTTAGTTAGTTAGTTAGTTAGTTAGTTAGTTAGTTAGTTAGTTAGTTAGTTAGTTAGAGTTCAAGTTACCCAGGTTGCTTTGTTTGTTCCTGAGTTGGCCCCGGCCACCTGTCCGAAGCGTAGCCCTACCTCACACCTGGCTATAGGCTGCCAGGTTAAAATATCCTCTGTTCAGAAGTTGTACATAAAACTAAATAGGGGATAAACGAGTGGTCCAATGTGCTTTCAGAGTTTAAGCACACTTCTGTGAGCACTGGGCAGGTGAATAATCTAGATTGCTGTTGAGGTCAAACTGAAGAGGGGAGCATGTTTATGTGTAGACTTCGAGATGTACAGTATTGCAGACACACAAATTAGAGAGGAAGAAATGTGCAATCCCAAAGCCCAGACCATGATCAAAGAAGAAAGCATAGCATCCTCTTTCAGAGCAGCCCCAAGAAATGAATCAATAAGCCTCATGTGTCCCTGAAATGAAAAATATGCCATCCAAACTCTCACAGCTCCAACCCTAAGGCTAACAACTCCTTATTAGCATAGCAGTGTAAGCAAACAAGAAATTCCACTTGCCCCCCATTCAGTTTTATTACTGCGTTTCAATGACAGCAGCCTGTAGTGTGTTTAAGGGTAAAGCAATGATGTCAGGCATTAGCACAGCTAGGGTGATTGCACTGCCTCATATAATTTGATGTCCTACATAATAAATTCAGGATGCCAACTTCACATCCAAGAACAAGAGCCTCACCTGATGGATGTTTCCTGCAGCTTTTTCAGGTGTTAGAAAAATAAATTATGACAGTATATGAAGAAGAAAGTTATTTCCCTCCTAAAATAAAGGAAAAATGGCAGAGTCAGATCACATGTAGCTATGACTAGCAAGTCACCAAGCAGTTATTCACTATCTATCAAGTAAATTAGTCCTTTATGCAAACAGGGGAAATGAGTCAGTATTTATGGTAAATGTGACAAAAGAGTTTGCAAAAAGAAATGAAATTTGCATGCCAGGTAGTTTCATTTTCATACTCTTTAAATATACTGTTTTATGTATATAACATAAAACTTTTCAGACACATTTTTGAGTGTGATGCATCAATTTTTCAGTACAAGTGAAACTTCTAGAGACACTGCTTTGGAAACAACATATTTATGATGATTAACTCTTCCAGTGTATCTTTGTGAAAGCTTAGCATCAACTAACTGTTTAATGATACAAGAGAATGTTGTAATATTAAATTCAGTCTGATAAGAATCAATGGATTCATTGACATGGAAACTCCAGTCTGCCCAAACAAGCCCCCTCTGGCCCAAATGAGATCAGGAAAAAAAAACCCTACTCTGTTTAAACTTGAATGACCTCCACATGTATTGGGAATGAAACAAATGGAACTTTGTGGGTAAATTGCTTGAAAATATTTCACTGTATGGTGTGACCAGTATGTCAGAATACACTGAGAACCAGCTAATGGTTTCTCTGTAAATATAGGTAGTTCTTAATTAAAATGCTATATTCTGAAAAAATAGTGATTATACAATATCTACTCTGTGACCCAGACCTGAATGTCCCCCACCAGCACCACACCTCCCCCTTAAAACATCACTTCAACTATGCTTAGAAACTGTCCTCTTTTAAAAAGGGTAACATTATGTGTGAGTGCTTTTGTTAGCTCAGCCCCTAAGGTTCACTTTGGGGGGAAAAACACACAAACTTTAAGCTGCTTTTCCCAAACAGACCGTTCCCAACAGGCACCACACTATAAAAAAAAAAATAAATGAATAAAGAAATAACATAAACAACATTCCTGCTGCTGGGGCGCCAGAAAAATATTGTAAAAAAAGAAAAGAAAAGAAAAAAACTAATTCTAACACTAATCTTAAATTCGATTATAAAAATGTAATTTATATCTTTGCTTTTACATTGTTTCCCCTTTATTTCATATTTTTAATATATAATGAGGGGGGGGGGGGGGGGGGGCGGGGGGGGGGGGGCTCCAAAGTAAACAAGTGTAGTGGTAGAGGACAGTTTTATAAGTAAGTACGTTGGGAAAAAGTGAAGAAATGAGCAATAACAGAAAAAGAAGCAGCATCTGGCTGGATTTCAATGACACTGAAGACTGAAAGACTGGGTGCAAAATGTATTAAATAAAAATATTGATAAGGAAAAGAAAAGCTACTGCCAGAAATCTACAGTGTCATGATATTCAGATTTTGGCCTTTATTTAATTTATTTGTTGTGATTTTGTGTTAATTTGTTCATTTAAAGGAGTTATTAAAATTTCAAACACTATTTTTGTGAGAAAAAATGCATAAAAAAACTTTCATGAAAACACTGAGCAAAATTTTTTAACAACATTTAAACTGTTTACAAATGCTCCATAAGGCTAAATTAGAAGATCTGAGTGATAATAAATGAAGAGCCATTTGGGAGCAGTCAAAGTTGGCTCTTCTAAAGAAGCCGGATATTTGAAAAGAGCCCTACCTCTCACCACTATGCCTTTCTTCTCTCTCCTCATTTCCTGCCAGGTCACAGGATGAGAGAGAATGCAACGAAACATAAGTCAGCATAATGAAAAGTGTCAACAGACACACAGGTTTGACAGCTCTCTGACAGACAGAGAGCAAAGTAGAGCGATGCAAACCTGGTTACTGTGTTTTTAAGAGACTCAACTGCAACACCCCCACAAGCCAAAGGTCATCTCTCAAACATGTCCAGCGAGAAGGAAAAGAAAAAGTGCCAGTAAAACACTCAGCACCACTGAAGTTTGGGATAAGACGTGTGGAGACGTTGGAACAGCAAGCATTACTTACCCTAATTTCAGTCAATTTCAGCTCTGTGAGCTGTATCGCTCTGACTGGGTCCCCCCGGAGCACAGCTTTATGAAAAGTAATTTTATGTATTCCTTTACATAATGAAAGAGTGCATGAAGGGATAACTGCTATAAATCTTCCTGCAAGCAAATAGTACATGTGAACAGACAGACGGGATCTCACAAACAGCAGTTTCTGCATTAAGTACAAGTTTATTATTATTGCCTTTAACCATTAAGCAGCTAATATTTTTTATTTTGCTGTATAAATTTTTTTTTATTGTATTGTATTGTTTCGTGGTTGGTATCTTTAAGTGCCGTATAACTTTACTTATATGATCTAATGAATAATTTATTAACTTTAACCTGATTTATTAACATATTTGGCCCAAAATACACTAAAAATATATCAAATCTGAATTAAAAATAAGTGTAGAATAGCATCAGCTGTTTTGACCACTTTTTTCCTTGGCAAAATGATGTCAGGGACTGAGCCAAAAAACCAGAGAGGGACAGGGAGTTTAGAAAAAACCTTATGAATTTATTTACAAAAAGCAAATAAAACCATCCTTTTCAATGATAATTACTCTGGGCCTGTAAAACCAAACTTCACCAAGTACAGTACTAAGCAGTAACTCATGGAGAAAAAATAACTTAAACAATCCAAACTCTCCAAACAAAGCAAAGAAATAAACAAAAACAATAGAAAAAAATCTAAACCTTTCTCCCACTCTCTTTAGAGAAATTGGAACAGTCCAACAGCCTGTTTTTATGCACACATCACCCACACCTGTACACAACTACATCTGGAAGACAAACAAGGCTTTTTTTTGCAAGCTGCTCCTTGCCCGATCAACAGGAACCATCTGTAAAGGTCCCAGATTATTCAAAATTCACTTTCTTAAGGTTTTCTAACAGTCATATGTGTCCCCAGAACAGTGAATGAAGCTCAGGAATTAAAAAATCCTGTCACCGCTCTCTCTCTTCCTTGCTCCAATTTTCAGCGAATGTGTGCTCAAACGGGTGTGCCTGAAATCTTTCCCCAAGTGACGTTGAGAAGGGAAACAACCATTCCCTGCATAGTGGATGTAGCCATGGACCCACCCCCTTAGCTAGCTGGGCCCAACCTCTAAAATGACAAAGCTAAGAGCGAATCAGCAGTTGCTCTGTTAATGGCTGCATCAACGAACACAAAAGTCTGTATATACTTCCTTGATCTGAGCCCCTGAAAACTCAGTGGATGGAGTTAATTTTTGATCGAATTTTTGATCAAGACTTCCAAAAGTTTTGTATGTGTGCGCCCAGCATTTTAAGGAGGACTGTTTCCACAACATGGGTGCATAAAATGCAGGCTTCACCAAACAGCTGAAGTTGAAGAATGGATTGGTAGCAACTTTTCGTGATACATCTGTAAAGGTACGAACAGCTCGTGATTTTGTTGCTTTACTGTGTAGGCCTGCTTAGTCTGATAGCCTGTAAACATGTTAGCACTGCAGCTCACGAAGCTCGGTCACTGCTGCTAACGTTTGTTTCCTTGAATTATACAAGAGTCATTAATTACCGGAGACATTCTCCAGGACTGGGTTCTTGCATGCGGTCTAACCGAGGAAGCGCAAGCTGTCAATCACACCTTGAACGGTGTGGAATGGGTGGAGTGATGGGCGGAGCCATTAGCTGCTCGGCTCCCTGAACAGCCCGCCAACTCGGAAGGATCTGTTCTTAGAAGAGGCAAAATAAGGGGTTAACGGAGGAGCTACTTGTCAGGACTGGGTCAGAAGGTGGACACACACGCTGGACAGAGGAGTTCGTAAAACCGTAGTTTTATTGGCGGAGGTACAAAATCGGCATGCAAAAATCGTGGTCAAAAACAGAAGCAGGTCAAACACTAGGGACAAGGAAGGACAAGACTAGAAAAACCGCTGGAACGCTAGGGAAACACACAAAACGATCTGGCACAGAGGGAAAGCAGAAGACAACTAATATACACACAAGGAAGGGGGAGATGCAGGTATTTTCTGACACTGAATGACTTTGACACTTTCACAGTGATGGAATCATGTTGCCTCCTGCTTGGGTTGCTGTCTCTTGACTTCCTTATCATGCCCACAGAAGGGCAATAGTCCATGTCTTTGGCAAGTTTATTTGTATAGCACATTTCATGTACACAGTTTAACAATAAACTTGTGAAAGTTTACTATAATAGGTCTTGGCAGGGCACTAAACTGCTTGGATAAGACTCAATGAGCTTGCTGTATTTTAAGGTCCAAATCCGCTGGTAAATGCAACAAATTGTGCCATTAATGTTGGCTTTTCTCGTTCGTCTACTCTGCAGATCCTGATGTTATTTCTGTGGGATTTAGATTCCAGATCGGTTAGTTTGTCTTGAAGATCCTGTTGTCGCTTCATGCTCTCAGTCAGCGTTAAGGCCAGGTCCAGTGTCATGTCCTCAACATGACCCACCCGGGACTCCGCTTCCTCCACCTTTTCCGACAAACCTTTCATGTCCTCAGCCATCTTGTCAAGTTTGCTGCTCAGCTCCATCTGTAAAGAAGTAATATCCTGTCTCACTCTGGTGTTGCCTTGTTTCAGTTTGGTTTTCAGCGACTCGATGGCTTGAAGCAGGTCGTTTGCAGTTGCACCAGTTATAGCCAGATTAGCATTAGTTTGCTCCTCTGCGCTGTGAGTCTTCGATGATGATATGCCTTTATCTTGAGGTTTCGACATTTTCGAGTCTGCTCAGCCTCCTACTTTATTTAGTCCACCTACTGTGTGTTTTAACGAGCAAAATGGATGGTCTAGTTGAGTTTGTGGTGGGAAATTATAACAAAAATAGGGAGCGAACAAAACAAAACTGAATTTAACTGAACTGAGATTATTACGCCATGGCCACATGTTACTAATGCATGAGAATAAGTTAATTACACTGTGGCAACGCATTACTAATGTCAGGGAACAAGATAATTAGGTCCTAGCTACTTGTTATTGTGTTGGCAGCTTGCCCAATGACTGTTTATTGTTTTTGTTTCAGCTTACGTGCTTTAAGCCCCCAAATTGAATATCTCATTCTAATTATGACACTGTGCTTTATCACAAGTAATCACATTATCTCATTGTAATGAACTATTTTGTTCTTTCATATTTTACAGTTTGAGTTGGATGTATGTTCCCTCAGGGTTATCATAGAGTAGGCAGACTTTGCCTGTTTTTGTGGGATTTGAGTCTTTGGGGAACAATTACTGGGGCAGAATGGTGCACTTTATGTCCTGTCTCTGTTGTTCTGTGGCAAACTATACAGTTAATTGAACCCAGTAGGCTCAGTTACATCATTATAAATTATCCCAATTACATAAAAAACAAAATGACCAATGTCACATGCTATTGCCATGAATTACCATACATAGTACATTGCCCGGAGTACATGAGCTCATTTCTATGTGTTAACAATCCTTGGCTATAGATTACTAAATGGTGGCCATAGATTAACTCTGATTTAAAAAATTCTATTAAAAAACAGTGCCACATTTTTCATATACAATATTTTACGTCTACAGACTTGTACAGTGATGCTTTTCTTTATTTCTAATCTTATTTGGTATTCAACAATATTCTGTCATATATATGTAATATATCTATTTTATTAAAACTAAGCTAATGTCTACTAAAGTGGGTCATTTGTAAATATACCCCCCTCACCCATGCATATACTATAAAACAGCCTTTAAATAGGTGTCTACTGGGGTGGACACTATGCATCAAAGGATTAATATATATATATTTTTATATCCATGCTGCCAGATGGGCTCCCTGTGAAAGACGTCTGATCATGCTGGCATGATCATAGTCATCTTTTTTTTTTTTTGCTTCTTGTCCAGCAATGTAGCTGCAGAATGATGATCTGGCTGCTCTGGGTTGTGCCGAGCAAACTTGCTTTGCCAAGAGGAGTTTTATGGGGTATGAATCTCCTCTTGAAAATCTGAGTTCTGTTTTGTTTTTTTCAGTTAAAAAATTTCGTTTTATTTGTTTATTTATTGTGAATAATTGTTTATTACTGAATTTGCATGATATTGCTGGACCTGACCAGAGGAGACAGAAAAAGGATAGGAGGAGAACAGAAAAGAAAGGGAGATTAGAGAAAAAAGAGAAGACAAAGATACACCAGATAGAAAATAATGCCCTTTCAATCCAACCACAGACTCTAGACAAGCTGCTACACTTGAACAAAAAAACAACAAAGAACCTCCCACGACCCCTGCAGAAGAAAAAAGAAGACAACCGTCAGGAGCACCAATGAGATATGAACAAGTTGAAAAGAAACCATGTATCTCAACTAAAACCAGAGTGGAAACACACAAAAAGAGAACTATCTGAATGTATCTATTAGTAAATGAAGCTACAGGACAACATATGTCAGAATGCTGAATATACGGAGTGAAGACGGTTCAAATTGGAGGGATCATGCAGATGTGACGCCAAAGGTCAGAGGCAGGCCATGGGCCCCCGAGATCCAGGCAATCGGCAGACACCCTGGACCCCGTACCCCACAGCTGTAGCTCAGGAGGAAGAGCAGTCGTCTGCCAATCAGAAAGTCGGCGGATCGATTCCAGGCTTCCCCTGACTACATGTCGAAGACACTGAACCCCAGCTGGTGTGTCTACCGGGGAATGAATGTGTGTGATAGGTTAAACCACCAAGAAGATCACCCGGCATACGACCAGGATGCAGTAGAGAGAGGCCACAGCCAGAGCCCCCCAGCAGCCATGGGGCACAGGCAGATGACCAGCTCTAACGTAAACGTCATTGTTTACATACTAGCTTGCATACTACGCGTATTACCAGAAAATTCCTCCAGGGGACACATTAGAGAAATTGAACCAGAAAAAGATGCCAATTTGCAAAATTGACAGTGAGGCAACGTATACAAAGTATAATGTTGTAAAGAAATCAAGTATGCTGTGTGTTGTCTTTGACACTTTCACCATTTTTGCCACCATCAACCCTGTGACCTTACCTCAGGTTAAAGGTCCTACTGGTTACTAGCATAATGCAGCCTACACAAACAATACCTCAAACGAACCATAATATCATAACTAAGATGAATAACATTCTCAGCCTAAGGGTTATTGTCCCTTCTAATGAACATCCTCTTTATAAGGTATTGATCATTATTTGATGAGAAACTGTGTATTATAACTTGGCTACTCAGTATGCAACTGAAGCTCCTCCACAGTCTCCTCACCTATTTTCAAGAGACAATACTATATCACATGTATTGTCAAAAAACAGGAAGTACTTAAATTGGTTTAAGCAACAGAAAACCACTAAAACCACTAGACCACTTTTATTTTAGTTGAAATTGATTTGACTCTGTGTAGCCTCCTGAACATAAAGCTTAATTGAATTTACTACACACCAGGCGGAGGGAAAATTACAAAAATAGGCAGAGTGTAATAAAAGTGTATCTTGCTTGGGACTGTTTTAATTGAAGCAGACAGTGGAGGGAACAGGAGGTCAGAACGGCCCCACAAGTAGAGTTTGCCTCAGGACTTCTATAATCCAGCCATCAGACAGGAAGAGGAGCATAAAGGGAGGTAGCATTACACAAAATTGTGTTTACATGCGTTATTCAAAAGGAAAGATAAATTAAGATTTTAATCAGAGAGAATAATAATTTGTTTGGCATAGATGAACTTAGATGATGATCTTATAATAGGCCGTTTCATGGTAGATAACATCTGAGTTCGTCTAATATGATTTAATAAATTCTTATGACTCTTATCATTATTTATTTGGAGAATAATCAGATGATTTGTTTTTTTAAAGACCATTTAAGCTGAATCATAAACTACTCTGCAGCTCTAAAAATACAAAAAATAAAAATCTTGTTTTTGTATCTATGTGGTGGCTTTATGTGTTAAAGACATATCACAAGTAAAAGTGATTGATCGTCACAATGAGCTGAGGATTTAAGCTTTTTATCTACCAAGAAACTTCTCAGCCTCAGAAAGACAAAGTCAGGAAGATGGACAGTTCTGAGACTGGGACATGTCCCAGCAGCCTTTTGTCAGTGACAAACATAACACTGCTTTCTCTGTATTCCTTCTTTGTCCTAGTAAATTAACTTTTTTAGTCACCAGCCAATGCAACTGAATGCATTTTAAAAAGTTTTTAATTTGTTTTTCATGAAAATGCTGAACATCATTCTCCAGCAAAGAACAAACGTAATAACCAGTTACAAACCAGCGTAGTTGTTTACTTCATGAGCCAGATTTTTTATTTTCATTTTACACGTCTCACTTCATTTAAATTTCTTTCCTCATTTAGCTTCAGTTTGTTCAGGCAGCAGCTCATGGACACCACCAGGTACTAAAGAAAGTCCACAACCAATCCATGGATGATACATCATGGAATAATGTTCATGGAAAATGTAATGATTAGCGGGAGGTCTGGCTCTTTTCAAAGATTCAGCTCCCTTAGAAGAGTCACCTCTCCCAGCTCCGTAATGGTTATTCATCTAGTATCACTCAAGCTTCTTTTTTTTTGTAAAACAAATGAAGAAATAAAAATTCAAGAGCCAAATAACAAGAGATGAAGTGTCTGAATTGAGCAGAAAAGCTAAATCCACCAGGAGTGGGAAAAGAGGGGTGGTCAAGATGGTACTGGCAACCTCTGAAATCTGATTCTGCCCGAGGTGCCACCTCAATTGATTGGCAAGTCACCGAAGGAGGAGGACAGAAATATTTCCAGACCTGCATGGATCCCCAAGTGTCACTACATATGTTTGAAGTGCATGATGTCATTTTTAAGTCAATCAGCTGGGTAGAGTTCAGTTCCTCCAACCAGACAGACACTAATGGATGTAAAATCACTTCAGGTCTCTTGAGTCCTTGAAACATCAATGCTAAGGATTGATCTGTCACCTTTTCTCTGAGTGCGAGTCCATCTATCCTGCCTGATGCTTAATTGTCATCAAACTGTTTTTCCATCTCATGAAATACCAATAAAGCAGCCAACCTGCTGGGGTGCCGAAAGGGGGGGGAGGATTCTAGGGGCCAATGATTGACAGGGGCCCAGAGGGGCCTTTAGTGTAATTGTAATACTGAAAAAAATAATCTGATACTCAATGATTAACTTACAATCATGCAAACATATCATTTACAAAGCAATGGTATCACTAAGTTTCTTTGTTTTGGGAACATATATGAACGAAACTCCCTCTACCTTTCTGTTAAATGGACAGTGCCAGTGGATCCAGAGATGGCAGGATGGCTCAAAAATCGGGAAGTTTAAAAAGAAAAGAAAGAAAAGCTGAGACTGGAGAGAGAACAAAAGGGTCAACAGTATGTCACCCAGTTCTTTCAAAGAAAAGGTGGGTCAGTTAGTGGTTGGTCTGATGGAAAGTTCTGGAACATTAGCCCGTTGTCTCTTCTAAACTTTGTTCATATAAACTAGCTCACATTCCCCCCATATTAGCTCATATTTCTGAAGAAATCTCTGGATTTATTCATTTCACTGTTATTTTAGTCAAATGATCAATGTAGACAAATCTTTAGCTGCTCTGCTAAAAACAAAATGACGCATGTTCTGAACAGAGTAAGAGCAGCCGAAGCAGACGTCTTTGCAGTAGGAACAGAGAACAGTGCTGCATACTGTGTGACTGCTCTCAGTCCAATCAGAGAAATATTTACATTTTCTAGATATCAGAAGATTAAATAGCAACAAGCATATAACATTGTGGGAAATAGTGGGAGGCCACCGGAAATAATGATTATGATGCTATTACAAATTACATTACATCATTGGGGATAGACCTATATAATTCTGTATGCCATGTACACTACAGAGCCAGGTCCAGGATTATATTGAAGTTTGTCAGAGAAGAGAGGGGAAAAGGAGGAAGAGACAGAAGAGGGGACAGATTTAGATGATGAGAGAGAGGACATTGAAAATCAGCAATTAACTGAATCTAAGTTAACTTAATTGTATTTTTAGTGCTTCATCTACCAAGTAACTGTCATTTTTTTATTTTTAAATGTGTGGATAATGGTCAAAAATATTATTAAAATGGCTAATTTTATGTATAACAGTATTGGCTAATTTTATGTATAACAGTATCAACATTTTTAATGATGGCCCCACTTTACCTTCTTTTCATGGGGCGCAAAATCCCTAGCAGCGCTCCTGCCAACCTGAAAGGCTTCATGATGTTGTCTATAGTAAAATCTTGTTAAGGAAATGTATTTGGTGCCTTGTCTTTCAAACAACTGGTATAGATAGACATAATATAAGTAAGTGAAGGGAGGTTAATCCAGTGTAAACACATAATCTAACATTTTTTATCAGGGGCAAGCGTAGTAACAGCATACTTCAGGAAGTCACGCATTATGGTGCGTTCAGACCAAACGCGTTGTCAGCGTCAAAAACGCTCTTGACGCTCAAAGTTGGATGCTTGACGCTCGGAAATCAGTTTAGCATGAAAACGTTCTTGACGCCCGAGACACGCGTCTGCAGGACCCGGATGTTAGCTTGTCTTTCTACGATGTTAGCTTGTCTTTCTA
>JAOXYM010024302.1:0-12811 GCA_028567055.1 Leptatherina wallacei
TCAGTATCATCAACAGTGTGTTTTATATATATATATATATATATATACTGTTCTCAAAATTAACTATGAACTAGTTCATTTTTGGAACCATGAACTTAGTTAAAAATTTAGAATTATGAACTATGAACTGAACTAGTTCATTTTAAAATGTGTGAACTGAACTTTGAACTAGCTCATGTAGAAAGTGAACTTTCCCAACACTGACTACTTGGTCCGTTATAAACAGAAAAACATTTTTTTAACAAGGCCAACTCTTAACCTGATGATGCTATTTATCCTTAGGTTTGATATCATCTTACAGTAAACACAGCTAACTTTAAAAAGGTAAATTTGAAACCAACACATTCTCACTCCTTACTCATCATACAAGAACACTTGGTCAGGCTCTGTGTCACATATTTACGCCTTAAGTACCCCTCTCTCGCCATTAATTATCATCCAGGATGCTCTCATTGAATGTTACAGAGCCCCCTAAACATTGGTAATTGATGACATGAGAACATGGAGGAGGACCTGTTCCAGTATTTTGGAAAAGCCTATTAAATATGCTACGATCCTTTCACAGCTGATGTATTTGTAATTTGTTTACCTTTTCGTTCATTGGACGTCAGCTTTAACATATTTTGTCCCGCTTCTCTGAAAAACCTGATCTCTTAGAAAAACTTGAAATAACACTTCATTATTTACTTGTTCACGAAACGTAATTTTGAATAACCAAGTACATATAGTACATATACAAGCTTTCCAGTGATAATCACAAAGACATATTATGCCACATTGGGTTTCACATGAAAGTCTCCCTGCTCCCGTCTCATTGGGGATTTTTCTTTCTCTTCTTCCTATTGGTTGCTCTTAGTGTCAATCATAGACATCATTCAAAGCTTTTTACTGAATGTTTTGGTAGAATATCTTAGATATACCAACATTTACTTTTTCCCACAACAGATCATTTAGTCACTGAGTAACTCACAGTTTGGCTGTGCCATATGTTTGAAATAGGAAATCAGCATTTGCTTAGAAAAGATTACATTGTATTTTCATATATCACTTATAAGTTGTGTAATCACTAGTTTGGCTTCTTTAGGTATTTGGTTTACGTAGCAGGTATTGTAACTATAACTGGAAACCATGTTGCTGATTGTTTTCGGCTGCATAGCACAGCTATAAGGAATTTTAGCTTTTACATAATAGGAACATTTTGCATCAAATTTAAAGTTGCAAATATTGGATTAACAACAAACTGGGGGTGTTGAAGGGAGGGTGAACACAACTGAGGATTTAGATCTTAATAATCTAATTGTTAAATGGGTCAAAATGCATTTTATGCAAATTAAACAGTGTCCCCAGTTTGTGATTGTAACACATGAGTTATAATTTGGCAGCTCAGGTCACGAGCTCCCTATAACAGCTGGTTCCATGTCTTTAGCCTGTTTTGTTCAAACTAGGAGTAATGTAAAGAGTTCATACAGACATATGCTATTCTCCAGATGAAAAACTTTCCAAAAACCAAGGTTTTTATTTTTTTCATTTCATTGACTGACCTTCAGAGGCTTAGTTTCAGAGCATACTTGCAAGACCTAGTATAAAATTTTCATTTTTTGTTTTTTTCTTTAATTTCTTTTGGTTATATATTCCAAAAGGAGTCACCTATAGAGTTATGTTTTTATTTACAATCTAGGAAACTCTTATAAGCTTGAAAGAAGGCATTAAATAGTGGATTTAGGGTGAGCACAGCCAAACACAGAGTCAGAGTCAGGGTTAGATCACAGATTATCAAATATGTACATGTGCATAGGCTACCATTTTAATAACCATTGAGAAATAAAAAGGAATAAATTAGATGATAAAGTTTCATTGAAGTGAAATTAGAAAGTAAAAACTACTTACAGAAGGCAAAGGCATATAGTTTATAAATTGGACATAAAACATTTTCAGTATTTATTTGGAAATACTGGGATTTTAATGCCATGCACTAAATCCAGTTTGATTAAATAAATAAAAGTAAAACAAAGTTTAATGAAGGATGTGGTCTATAAATACCTGAACCACCCCATATTGATCATGTTTTAATAGTAATAGTTCAAGATTTGATCTGGACACACATGGTTTTTCAGCTACCCCTGTAGCTAAGTTTCAATTTAGCATTGTGATGTAAAACCCAACCCAACTCAAACAAAATATTGAAGTGCTTTATTGGATGTCACTGCAAACTGTAAAAGAAAACAAAAAAGTAAACTCCTTCTTGATGGTATACACACTGTAATTACTTTTCTTATTTGACTTGAAGCATTGAAACTCACCAACATAACTAAGACAGGGAGAGTTCTGTAGTTCAAAATCCAAGCTCTCTAAGATGTAGCTATGGTGCATTAATGAGTTAAAAAAAACACAGAGATAACAGCATGAATAATATTGATTATAATAATACGCCTACGTCTTATTGTTTAGGCATAGTGAGATAACATAGAGTTGCTTAAACACCCTTAACGTGGTCTAAAGTCGCCACTGATTTCATTATCATGTTCACTCCTCCTTCAGCAGCAGCCTATAATGCCAACATCCTTTTCATAAAATGCTTTTAAATGTAACAGTACTCTTAAATAAAAGTGTAGTTTTTGTTATCACACTTTTGATCAATGCTGCATTCAGAACACAAGATAATCAACAACAATCTTTAAAAAAAAAAAACTTTCCCTATTCGACAAGTTAAAAATAATCTACAGCAATCACAGGTCTGCTTTGACTCATTTAAACATCATACTTTACAATTGTATTCTTTTTTATGCACAAATGCAGTCATGGCAACACTGAAATCACACAGAGCATCCCCCAGTACAAATCCCAATGTAACCCCTGGTTACTTGTGTGGCAGGATGTAGGAGGGCCCAGGAGGGGACTTATACCCACAACCTCTCGGGTGAAAGTTATGCACGCTTACCAGTCAATTTTGATGGATTGAAGGTAAGGTATTATTTGTACTTTGGCTTAAGAACAACAGAAAAAGACTTGAAGGCCCATTGCTGCTGTTGTGTGTAACACTTCATTACTATACTTTGGTTGTTTGTAAAGAGGTGGCTGATTTTAAGACATTATACCATCAGTGAAAGTACTAAAACCTTTGAAACTTGCTTATAAAATGTTTCTTCCAGCATCAAGAGTGATGCTGCTACTGAAATGTGAAAGGTGAGCAAAACTGCCTTCCCACGTTTCCAGCCTCTCTTTTTTCTTTTCTTTTTGTAAGTCAAAGAATTTAATTGCATTAAGTAACCTTTACCTCTCCATACTTTATTTTCTTCTTATTGGGGATGTCATCTTCGACAGCAGCCATTTTACCCTTGCAGAGTTGCTTTGTATTCTGCACATGGTAATGAATGTATTGATTTAAATTTTAGGCCACAGCCAGAAGTAGGGATGGTGATGACAATATTTCTGCAGGCAATAAGGTGAGGAGATTAAAAAATGGAACCCAGAGAGTATAGATGAGCACATGAGGTGATCTTTTTTTTTTTCCTGTGAGTCACAGTCCAGTGTATTTAGTTTATGTGAATCAGATTGCATCAGAGTAAACTATTAGAAGATAATGCACATCTATAATTGCTATTTACAAAATCAACCAAAAGTTGAAATAGATTGTTTCTAAATGCCAATTATACATGAGCTGTTCATTACCTCCACCTTATTCTCACCAGAGCAGTGTAAATAAGCCTGGATTCAAGCTTTATTATGGGCCACGTCACCAATGTGATGTATGTTTTTCAAGGTCACTGCAATAATCTTATGTAAATCTAGTTTTATGGTGAGCTTTGACGCAGGTCGGATTCACTCTGGTCACTGAACACTCAGTCAAGCAATAACTCTATTTAAATAATGCAGTTATATTGAATGCCATTTTTAATGTATGATATGAATACATTTGCCAGCAGGGTTATATGAGCTATTCTCATGCTGACTGAAAATGGCAATATTTTGGACCACGCTCTCCCCGTTTCCACTATCTTCTGCAAAAGAGCATCTATGTCACTCTCACAGTCATTTGCCTTATTACATAAAATTGTACAGTGATTCATGTTTGAAGCACTCATTCTTCCTGCCTGATTAGATTAATGTTCATCTCTAGCTGTACATTAAGAACAAAAACCCAGGAAATAGGAAATTACATCTTAAGGAAGAAGAAAAAAACCTCCATTATTGGATGTTTTAGGGACGTGTATTTTGCAATGTAATATGACAAGGTTCAAAATTATGAGGGCTGACTGGGGTTTTTGGTGTCATCGTTTAAATGCTTTCTTTTTTCTTTTCTTTTTTACCATATTTATGCACAGCTATAGCGTGTGATTAGGTTTTCAAAATCAGCTCTGAGCACATGTTGCAAAGTCTATATTTAATGTGCAAGGGAAAGCATCATAAATCTCAAAAGCGCTCATCAGTTTTCTCCAATGGCAGTCTAAATCACTCTGTGGATGAAAAAGCTGACACTTCTCTCTTCTCCGGTGCAGAATGGAAGCTATCTAGCTTTAGATTCTTCTGACTCTTGGCTCATTTATCAAGCTGTGAGTTCTGCTTCAAGACTGTGGGCAAGGGAGATATTCAGCTGCTCTCAGCCTCTGTACAGTGTATGATTTTGTTCCCATGAAGCCTTCTAAGTCCAGTGTATATCTCGATGGCAAATGCATTTATTCCTGCTTGGTGATTACTTATTGTTTTGCTATTTTAGCACAATTACAAATCTAAACGGAAATTTTAAATTGTACAGAGCATGTACATTAAATTATGTAAAACATCTCATAATAGAATTGTTATAGTGCATGCCAATTAACAATATAGTATAATAATAATAATAATAAGAATAACTTATATGTCTTATTTTTTTGAGGATTTGAAAGCTGATTCAATGGCAGACAGTGAATTGTGAAAGTATAAAATTATACTGAAATTATTGGATGTCTAATGAAGCCAATATGCATAAATTGCCTAATGCACAACTGTTTTCCCAGTCAATGCAAGCCTTACTACGTAGATATCCATCCGTAATCCATATTCAGAGCTGCTCTCTATTGATTGAGTGTGTTCCAGATAAGAGGGGATGCTGAATTGCACACAGATAATACATTCTATGGATCACAGGAATGCAAATCAAATCAGATACCCATGCAAATGTGTGCCAAAGTCATCTCAAAGCAGAAGTATTTTATTTATTCAAATTCAAAATTTCTTATTTCAAGTCAGCATTAGCATTTGGAACTAATTTTTCTTGTGAAGTACAGCGTATGCAGGCCCCTTTGGAAAATAATTAATTGCCTAATGTTTTTTTCCAGGGTCCAATTACTGACTTTCTTTCTCCCCAAAACACATCAACAGAACGGGTGAGACACATTTTCCAACTCCTCTGTCATCACTGTACTTACTCAGCAGCTCACTTGCTGAGGCAGTGGTTGCTTAACTCTGTCCTTTTTATAAAAAAAAAAGCTTTATAGTTTGTGGAATATTTATTTGGAATTCTCTCTTTCCAGACAAATAAATCAAAATTCTAATCTATGGTCAGCATATTGTGGAAATGCTTACAAAAGCTATTGACATTAGCCATCGGCAAATACACTGAAATGCACAAAACTTAAGTATTTATGATAACCCAGTCTTGATCACAGAGAGACAGAACAGAAAGGGGGATTTTACTTCCAGGGCACAAAGACATGCAAACATGTACAATCTGAAAACAAAGAATGACAACTGGGTAAGTGGACTGTGAAAAATTATATTTTTAAATAATCACCACTAACAGCATTTGGTGTAGACAGAGAAGAATATCTTTATACCACTGACGGATGTTTTTTTTTTTTTAAGCGCACTAATTATTTGATAAAAGTTCAAATCAGGTACACTCAGTGGGATTTGTAGTTGTAAACTCTTCTGATTAAATATTTATTAATGTAAATGCCTTTATCATCGGGATACCTTTAAATAGGCTTCCTTAATCTAAATTTTGTATGATTTATTCAAAATACTGCTTAATAGAAATACAGTCAACTCCCAATCCCACTGAATCAGTTAGGATTTTTATTCATTTTCTTTTCTTTCTTTCTTTCTTTCTTTCTTTCTTTCTTTCTTTCTTTCTTTCTTTCTTTCTTTCTTTCTTTCTTTCTTTCTTTTAAGTGGTGTTACCCAGTTAAAACAAATTAGAGGACAAAATAGGCAAACCCATTAAAGCCTCACACTCATCACTCAAGTCACCCGCTGGCCTCTGAGCTGTCAATTACTTTACTCGTACAAGCATGCTGCATAGTGAAGCCAAAGTGGACTCAGTCAGTTCATTAATCGATCCTGAGTATTCCCTCATGACCACAAAGGCTCTGTGCCCCTTCCATTGAGAATATTCATACATATCTTGTAATCTGTGCAAAGGATGCAAGACTTGTTCGCTTCTCTATGGTGGGTACAAAAACTGTGCTGGATGGGTGTTCTTAATGAGATAGGAATTAGTTTGTGTATTTGAAAACAATTAGTACCCTCTGTCGGTCTAATTAATCTAGACATAGCATTACCATATTTCTAGCCAAATACTGGTTTTCTTTCAGATTGAAATTGAACTTTCCATAATTATAGTCTCTGAGTATGAAAAATCATCTAAAAGGAGAGATTTTTTTTCATGACAGAATGATTGTAGATTTCACTATTTTGTGTGAATTGGAATGTAGAATCTCCCCCAGGATTCTTTCAGAATCTCTCAAGCATTGTGTTTGTCAAACAACTTTGGTGCCTTGTTCCCTTCCCTACATCTTCAGACACTTGGAAACCTATGGCCTTGAAGTCACAGCTTCTATCTAAATTGTTTTCTGGTATGCTCTGAGAACAAGCTCACTGTCATTACCCTGCGCCTCAAATCTCTGCACTAAGATGAGGGAGATATGTCTTTGCTGAGCACAGCCCAGCACAATGTCAGGATCTGCTGCGGTTTAAGTTCTCCCTCGAGAGACAGTGCAGTATGAAAGTTGACTACACTGACGAGCTCTTGGACAACAAATCGTAAAGTCAGAACTTAAATAATTCTCTTGAAGGTATTGTTGGTCATGGCCAAATTCTCAAAAAAAATAGTTAATCTAATGTTCTTAAAATTGCATTGGTGCGATGAGCAGCGGAGTGGAGCATGTGGGTTAGGCCCTTAAAAACCTGTCAAATCTTCTCTGCCAATTCCTGGAGATAATCTCTGATAATACTTACTCTGTGGGGGTAGGCATTTTCACCTTAGAGGATAGAGTTTGGTCCCAGACTGTGGAGATATGGGATTGCCACCGGTTGCAGAATATCATCTTGATATCTCTTTGTAATGAGATTGCCTCCAATGATGACACGCCTTGCTTTCCCAGTGAAGGAAATGATGGCCCATACCATCACACTGCCTCCATAAAAGCTGTTACCCAGATGCCAATGTTCATGCCCACAGAGCAGAGAATCTCCAGAATTTGGAAATGGAGAGAATGAAATAACCTGCCTGAAGTCCTGACCTCAACATCATTGAACACTTGTAGGATCAGTTTGGGAGTGCTGTTAGTACCAGAGGGTCCAACAGAGCCACACAGGTTAACTTGTGACAAATGCTGGTTGAAGAGTGGGATGCCATCCCGCAGCAGTGTGTGGAAAAATTGGTGAACAACATAGGGAGGAGGTACCAGGCTGTTATGGATATGGTTCTTCCTGAGGCCCATGTTTGTTAAATGAATAAATTACTAAATTGGCAATATGTCTTCTTTGATCAGACTGTTCAGACATCCAATCCAATAAACAACACCAAACAAGATTCAATAACAAAACAAGCTGTTAAACATTGGAAAAGATTTGGCAAGTTTTTCATGCTGTAACCCACATACTTAACTTTGCTGCGGCCAACAAATGCATTTTCCTTCAAATATGGCTCAAATGGTATGATTTATTTCAAAAACAGTTGTTACAAGAGATAATCAACAAGAATACAAGTTTCCATATCAACTCAAAACTGTTCCCACAGTCTAACACAACTCACCTGCTTTTTTCTTCTATATTTTGTTTTAGTTGTAATGTGTAATATAATGTGTGACCCCATGTGACCTTTTCGATAGCAGCGTGATCGATACTTTTCTTGTAGAGGACTTTTTAGGCAAAAAGCCATAGAATGTGAATGAAAGCCAACCAGTAGTAGGTTTTGCTTTTGTTCAGCTAATTTACACTGTTGACATTTTCTCAAACAATTGTGTGTTTGATTAAAGGGAATAACAGTTATTTTATATTGCTGATTTTATTTTATATTGTTTATGAACAAAAAAAGCTTACATTTAAATTTCTCGGTTCTGCCATTTTGTCGATTAAAAAATGTTCTATTTGACAAAAATCTTTGTATTGTGTTGTATTATGATCATAATCATGATAAATAATTGAAGGCAAAAACATTAAATGATTGTGAAATTTCAATTAAAAAATATTGGTACCGGTGATACTTTCCCTGGATTTACTTGGTATCAGATCAATACCAAAATTTGCAGTATTGCTCAGCCCTAATAAGCACCTTTATTAGTAAATGTGCAATACATTAGTGTGTATTTCGCAATTTTATTAATGCACTTTATAATGTAGCATATTTATCACTTTGGCACTAAAATATCTCAGTTACATGAGATTGATAAACATGCATCATTTGCTGCAACTCAGGCATGCTCTGCAGAAGCTTGTAAAATTTGTCCTAATTTTTTAGTCTTGCATTTTACGTGTCCTGAAGTTACCTGTCTTGCAGTATATGTGTTTTGCTTTTTTTTTTAACACTGACTCCATTTGCAAAGCAATAAATTTAAAATACCTGGAGCAAGGCTTGTATATACTGGACCCTTAAGTGGAGACTTAGCCTGAGGCAACAGGTGAGTTTATTAGATTTATTAAACTTAAAGTAAAATTGTTAGATTTCTCCTTCTATTTCGATGTGAAACTGCTGAAAGATGTACAGAGAAGAACTGGGCGACAACCAATGTAAAAGGGTAAACAGGTAAGTCAATCGATGGCTCAGTGATTTGAGTGTTTGATGGATCTGGTAATTGTTAATTGAGTTACATTAATTTCTATACGAGGAATGACAGTGATAGCTGAACTAAATATTCAGGCTATGAATCAGCCAGATGAGAATGAGCATTGGTATTTCCTATAGTGAGAAAATTCCCAGGAAGAAGTCACAGACAGAGGCCAGCTGTGTACCACATAGTGAAATTGACGAGCCAGTGAAGTGTTGAGAGCAGACCAGAGCAGATAAACGATGATAAACCACAGGTGGGTGGAATGAGCAATCATCAAACCACCCAACCAACCACACTTGAAGAGCTCAGAGGAGAGAGGAAAACAAACAGGAAACAGGTACAGAAAAGTACAGAAATAAAACAGGAATACTGCCAGACCCTAGCCTCTTCCATACTCATTTACTTTATACAGTGTCATTATTGTGTGGTTTTTTGCATTAAAAAAAAACACCTGATTGACTGGATAGGAGCGACTTGTTTGGTCATGGGAAGATTACTCCTGAAACCAGCCACCACATTTGCATTCCTTGGCACACTTTGGCTTCATCTCAGCAAATCTGGAGGCAGCAGTGGAAACACAGACTGCTCATGTTTTGAAAGAACACTATAGTTTGTATAAAAGTTACTCAGCCTAGAATTTTTGGACTTTGTTTTGTGAAAAATGTGGCTAAGAAGTATCTATCCGGACTCTAAACCTCGGAAATGTTTGAATGAGTTTGGCGTTAAGTCCTCTGTTGGTTGTTTCCTGAAGTTAGGTAGAGAGAAAAAAATCAATGTCAGATTTTAATTGTCAGAATCAAGAATGTGGGACATGTCTCATGAAATAAGTTGTTACCTGCTCATTTATAGCTGCTACATGCAATTCTGCTATAAGCTGCTATTAGTCATTTATTTAATCAAACAGTTTTTCGTATTACAAATTACAGCAACTTGGTATAAGAATTGCCATTAACCATTCATAAAATAATTGAGTTTTACAAGAAATCAATAAAATCCCAAATTCCAGGAATGTTGGGGCATTTTTTTGAATTTGAACAAAATGTAAACTAAAAGACCATCACATCACACAAGACAATATTTAATCCTCAGCAGAACATACAGTACATAGCATAACAGATGTCTAAACTGAGACATTTTTAGAATTTTATGCTCATAATGAGCTCATGTGAAATGTGATGCTTGTTACAGATCTCAAAATAGTTGGCACGGGGCATGTGTATCATGGTGTAGCATCTCTTCAGAACAGATTGAAGACATCTGAGTATCGACAGTAGGCTATATTCCTTGCGTTTGTGTTGGAATTTGGTCCCATTCTTGCCTGATATAGGTTTAGCTGCAGAAGAGTTTTATGGTCATCATTGATGTATTATGCTTTAGAATTGCACAGACTCCGTTCCTCCCCAGGTTCAAAATGCTTGCAGGAAAAGCAAAAGCTAATTTCTCCCAATGAATGGAGCAAAGAGGAGAAGGAGAGACGCTGTGAAAAAAGTTTTAAAATAGTATATCTTTTTAATATTCTGTCTTTATTCATGTAAAGCATTTTGTAAACCAAATGAATTTGGTCAATTTGTTTGCCATTTTATCTTGAGGTTAAGCTATGTAGTGAATCTTTTTGAGATTTATAATTAATCCAAGTGATTTTTTTTTTCTTTTTTTTTGGATTGGGTAATCATTTATCATCATTTGACAAAAGGAAGCACTTTAGTTTGCTTTGTGTGTTATGTATTGCACTATTGCAGAAATATTGTTTTTTGAGGCCTGAAGTTGGCATTCTTTTCCATTACTTTGCCAATGTTACAGTTCAGTTTATGTAAAAAGAAATTTACAGAACCAACGTTGTGGTTTTTTCAGTCGTTTTTATAAAGCACTTTATCTTCTTTTTTTCCTTCTTTTCTTTTTTTTTTTTTTTTTTTTGCTCTTCAGTTTTACCAAAGATGTAATGTTTTCTCTTAATGAGAACTTACAGGATTTTGAACAAATTAAAAACTGTTCTATAAAGACCTGGAAGTAAAGTTTACTTTGAAGATCCATGTTATGAAGGCTATAAAATACCAATTTTTTAACCTGTTAAAAGCCCAAACATGCTTAATAAAATGTTAAAGTTGCCCCTATATTTTTTCCATGAATCATAGCTTTGTGCAATATCCAGTATGTTGTCACAGATCTACCAAGGGAGAGACATAAGAAATTAGACCCTCATGAAATTTAGTTGAATGTCCCTGCTCTAGGGCATCCCTCCTATAGCTAATAACGTTACAGACCTGATATCAATTTACAAAATTACTTGCTTGATTTTCACCCAGCTGGACCTTTTTTTATTTTCTTTTGCTTTCTTGCTTTTTCAGCCATTTATTGCCACTGTGCCAACTATTTTGAAACCTGTAGCAAACATCACATTTGACATGAGCTCAGTTTGTGCATAACATTTTCAAATTTCTCAGTTAAGACATGAATGGTATGAAGGTCTTTTTAGTTTTCATTTTTTTCACATAAAAAAATTGCCCAAACATTTTTGGGAATTCGGGTTGTAATACATTGTGTTGTAAAGTCTGGATGTTAACGAATGCCATTCAAATCCCTTGTTATTTTGAATAGTGAAACACTTTTCATTTATTTCCTTTAGTAATTTCTGCTTGAACTTGAAAGGTTTGGATTTTTGTATTCATTTTTCATCATTTTCATGGCAGCTTTTATTTATCTGTAGAGACACAAAACAGAGCTGGAGACAGTACTTCAAAATATGATTTTATCTCAGCTGCTATACAATTTCCCCCTCTCTTAGCCGAACACAAGCACAATTCCTTTTTACCAACAATGATCAAAACAAGAACAAGAGTCCAGACCTGTGATGAGATAGTGGTCAAAAGAATTACATCTATGAGAACTAGTTAAAAATAAAGGGGGAGAAAAAAAAACCTCTGAGCCAGACTGAGGTGTCTGTATGGCAAAAAACAAATCGATAAACAGAGCAGATGAGTCCAATCCAACCTCATCAGATGAATCCTTTGGGAAAGCCGAGCGCTCCCCAACACTGCCTACTACTAGATCCCAATCAAATCCCAACACAAAGCTGCCACATCCTACAAAGCAACCAAGCCATACACAAAGGGCCAATACTGCAGTTCCTCCAACACTGTGAATGAAAGTAGTAGTTTGGAACCGTGTTATTATTTATCACAAGGTTTTGATGTCAAAAATTTGTTTTAGTGATGATGAAAGGGATAGCTGTTTCCCTGTTTTACTTTGAAGTAGTTTATTAGTGCCAATAGCATATATCCTTGTTCTGTTCTGTAGCACCCAGTAAAGAGGGAATAATTATTATAATAAAGCCTGGAAATTAAAATCAACAGAAACAAGACTTCAACACAAAAGGGGAAAAACATATTGATATGCATGGCAATAGATGCTATGAAAGAGCAAAACCAACCATTATCTTGTAGCGTCTCACCAACTTGTAGGAGTCAAGATCTTGGGGAAAACGGACAACGTTTTAACTCTCGTTTTACTCTTTTTCTGTTTCGAAGCCCTTTTTAGCACAGACTTTACCAATCAGAAGAAGATTCTAGATTTTCTATTAATTATCAGGAAGGAGTATAATTTGAAAACCTCCATCAATATATACATTTTTCTCTTTCTTCTTATCAAATTTTAAATTAGGCAGGAAATACCAATCTGGTGTCAATTACGTCACTGATATTGATCATAGTGTGTGTGTGTGTGTGTGTGTGTGTGTGTGTGTGTGTGTGTGTGTGTATGAACAGTGTGTGTATGAACAGTGTGTG
>JAOXYM010024944.1:0-12770 GCA_028567055.1 Leptatherina wallacei
CAAATAAAATAATGTAAATAAACACAACTTCAAGACACCATGCATGGCAAAAATACTGATAATACATTATTTAAACTTACCTTTTTTAAAATTTAGTATGAGACAACCTTTCCAAATAAGTACACCATGGAGAACAACACCAAGAAGAAGAAGAATGCTGAGAATTAGAACAGCAGCAATCCATCCAGAAGTTAACCCTGAAATTGACCATAAAGAGTTAACGTTACACTCAGAATGTTCCTGCATGTGATAAACAACAGATTCACCATCACACTGAGAAAAACTTGCTGTGTTTTTTTACATCAAATCAAACATTATCTTTAGATTTCCACATCCAGACTAAACCTTCCAGTAACCTCCTGCTTGACTCCACCGTTAAGTTTTAGTCTCAGTGAGAGAACTGATGTTGTTTCATCTTCCTCTTTCTGAGACATGTTGTTCATCACTATGAAGAAGGATGTTTCAGTTTCTGCTCTGCCTTTTTCCTTTTAGCTTTCTGTATTCAGATATGGGATTGTTTGAGGATATGCATTTAAAAAATAAAGAATCATAATTTAAACATTAGAAGGAAAAAGAACATCAACCTCATCATAGAAACAAGCTACTTGACTTTTACTCAACAGATAATCTATCCTACAGTTATGATACAATATGTTACCAGATAGTGTTTGGATGAGATAATGAGACCTTCGATATCTCCATATTGACCACTAGATGTCAGTTTTAGGGCAGATCCCAAATGTATAAATCAGTAATATCCTCCAAGTTGTAACTGAATACATTTTTAACACAATTTTACAGTCTGATTACATTCAGTCTGTTTTCTTTAAATCAGGAAAATCCCTATTTATTTACAAATATCTAAATATCTAAAGGTAATTTAGTGAATTATGTCCATGTTCACGAATCTTATGTCTGGAGACTGAGACAGTCTCTCAACTAATAATACAGTCCTACACATTTAAACAAGAAGTTTACTCTTTCAAAAAAAATCAAAACAGGTCACAGTAACTTAAAATGATAATCTATATTTCATAGTTGGACAATGTTTAACATCATTATTTACTGATGAAAAGCTATTTAACAGTTAGAATTATTGCTATTATGAAAAAAATGATAATAATCTCAGAAGATGGTAACTTGCAATAACAAAGTATTATTCTATTCATGTAATAATTTCCACAGATACAGGGTGGGGTATATTTCTGCTCAACCAAACTTTTATTGAAGCTAACTTATTTCCATCATGATGCTAAACAGTCAGCAGAGTCACTTATTGTGTTACTTTATAATACAGGAAATGATGTGTGTTTGGGAGTGTGTTGGGCCGGAACAGGAAATCTGTTTTGACCACTTTGCCAGGAACACGGTCATTACGCAGCATGCTACTTGTTTTATGTATTTCATTTCAAAGAAACAAATGGATAATAAATCACTTTATAACTGTAATGGACAGCGTTCATCACAGAGCGGCATAATTTACGTCATCTAACCCAGGTAAAACTATGTCAGCCAAAATTACCGTTCTAAACATTCCAGTGACATTAAGTCACGGCCTTCATAGTTATTATAGCGTCACATAAACCAAAAGGAAGACCTGGGAAAATATTTTAAATGAAAAATTCTCAACCTTTCTTTCTAAGCAGACAGACAGACAGACACATTTACCTACATTTAAAATATGGGACAACAGTGTCATTGCAAAGAACTGGATGTCCAACCAAAACCCAGTAAAGATTAAAAGTGAGAGAAGCTGACCAGAGACCTTCGGCAACACTGAGGGAGTTGCACAATGCAAAAAAAGATGAGTGAACTTAAAGTAAGGCATCCAGCTGCAAAAGGTTTTTTGAGTAAGTTCAATTAGGAGGTTCTAGGTGTCGTGTGAACCTAATTTAAGAAGGTAAACTCAGGGTAGAATCTTGATTTAAAAAATGTTAGGAGAGCTTTTCAGGTCTACTCATGTCTTTGAGCTAAAACAACTCGTGTTTGGTTGAAAAAATCTCTGAAAAAGTTTTGATAATTTATGTAAACGAGAAAGTAATTTAAACTCATACATGCGACAAACACCCTCTACACAGAAAGACCGAGACTCAAACCAGGAACCTACTTGCTGTGAGGCAGTGGTGTTAACCACTACAACACTATGCAGCCCAGCCCATAGTTCCTTACTGCAAGGGAAGTTCCTGGTTGGAGTCCCGGCCTTTCTGTGTGAATGATTTTTTGTCTCTGTGTGTTGGCCTCCTGATGGAATGGTGACCTGTCCAGGATGTACCCTGCCTCTTGCCTAATGGCTGCTAGGATAGGCTCCAGCCCCCAGTGGCTCTGTTGGAATAATCGAGTAACAACCAGTCTTATGACAGTTTTAACTATCGGCAAGAAAAGAATTGGGGCATGGTGCTCAGGGTGTGCAGCTGGGGCACTGGGGTGTGGACTGGCCCCTGCCGGGTGGCGGTCTGGGGAGCACGGGTCACCCTGGGTGCAGTGCAAACCCTCTGACTGTGGGGGTGCTCTTGGGGCTCTGGGCCCTGCGCTCTGACTGTCCTGGGTGGCGGCGGGGCCGGCAGCTGCTGATCTTGGCCCACCTGGGCCTGTGCCCCGTGGCTGCGGGGGCCTTTGGCTGGGCCCCCCTCTGCAGCCTCCTGGGCGGTAGCGTGGTCTTCTCTAGCTGCTCTAGTGTTAGTCCAGTTTCTTTTCTGCTAGTTCATCTTTCATGAGTCAGTTGTCAACTTTGCCTTCATGCAGGGAACGTGAGATACTCTCTGTCGCGTGTCTGTATAAGTGTAGCAGGTTGTTTACAGTTTGGTTGAATTGCATTTTCTATATGGTTTCTGCGTCTCTTTTTTTTTTCTTTCTCTTCTGTTTACTTTTTTCTATTTCTGGTTCTTTTCTGGTCTCTTTTTATTCTCTTTCTGTCCCCTCCAGTCGGGTCCAGCAGTATTGTGTAAAATTAGTAATAAACAATCATTCAAAATAAACAAACAAAATAAATGAAAAAGAAAAAAAGAATTCAGATTATCAAGACAAAGTAAATTTGCTCGGCAAACACAGGAGCCAGACCATCATTCTGCTTGCTACAATGCTGGACAAGACAAGTTAAAGAAAAAGTAAACAACAGTCCCGATGTGAGTTGGTGCGCCGCTAAGTTCGGAATGAGAGCGCAGCGCAGCAATAACATGGCGCACATGTGCCACCCCCCCCCCAGCACAGTCTAATTATCTGGCCTACTGTTTGTGCATTAGAGTCAGATTTAATGACTTAGAAAATCTATAATGATAAGACAGGGACTCTTTTATAATTATTCTACAATTACTCAGTTTGTCGCATTAACTAGTGGGGATGTGAAGCTGACATCAACTCAAATTCAATTCGATTCCAGTTCTTGGGGTGATGATTCGATTCTGTATTGATTCTCAATTCAAACAGATCCTGATTCACAAAAATGACTCTTTAGCCGCTTTCAGACTTGCATTGCGGAACATTTGCGGTAAAGTCCATCAGCTCTTTTACCGGAGTTGTCTTTTCAAACATATCGCTTCCTCACGGACTTTTAACATCCCGACTACGTTCAGATATCAGGAAATGTTCCGGATAAGTTGATTTGTCGAAACAGGGTAGGACGTCTTTGTGTTGCGACTTCTCCGGAACATTTCTTGTGCGTTTGAGCAAAACGACGTGCCGCAACATTTCCGCTTTCATGACATGTGGGCGAGACGGCAGATGTTTTCTTTTTAGTAATAAAGTTATGAAACGTATTCTTTGGATCTCAGCGGATTTATTAACACGTCTGACAAAGGAACGGCCCAACTTCAGCCTCTCAGTGAATTTTAGTGGTTTCCGAAGTCAGTACAGTAGGTTTTCATACAATGCTGTCATTTTTTGATATATTAGAAGAATGAAAAACGGTGAGGAACTTGTAAATTGGTATCTGATACCAATCTGATACATTCAAATATGATTGTGACATAGTATGTTCTGATTATATGGTGGTCCTTGCTGTCAAACATCTCATACTGATTTGTTCCATTCTGTTAACTAAGAACATGTCTGAAGTGCGTTCATTAGAGCACAGTGTGAAACGCACATATCAGCTAGAAACAGAAAAGAATCAACATTTGCTTACTGATTTTTTTGTGTTAAATTTCATGACTCCATCACTTTGTTCCTTTCTGTGCATTAAATATTTGGAAATGCAGATATCAAGTATGTGTATTTTTACTCTAAACACTTGAAAAAAAACATTTGTTTGACTTTGAGCAAAACTTTCTTGACATTCATTGTGAGCAGGTACTAAAATGTTCATAATTAATTAAATAACCTTTAGTAAAAATAAATAATTATATTAATACAGAAAGGGTTAAAAAAAAAGAGTGGAAACTTACCAATGGGAGCGGCCCAGATCTCTTTAGATTCAATCTGACCACAGATTTCTGTTTTCTTTACAACACAATGATAGAAGTCTTCCTTGGCCACAGCAGCAGAGAGTTTAATGCTGTTGTTGACTCTTTTTGGCGGGTGTTTAAGAGGAACAGTTTTTCGATTCTCGTCCTGAATCTCTACTTCAGTTTGTGAAGAAGCATCCAGAACTTCACACAGCAGCAGCACTTCATCACCTGCGGTATCTACTCTGATAGTTACCCTTGGACAGGCAACTGTGAACACATGAAAACAAAACAACCAATAATAATTACATAGATAGAAATGGACAACTGGGATTTCTTTCTTCTTTTTAAATGTAGGCTGCAGGGCAAGTAAGTCAGAATGATTGAGAAACTGAAGAGATTAGGCTTTCATCATAGATCTCCTCAATGATGATTGGAGCACATTTCAATAACAAATGCATTTCTAGAAGGAACAGCGTGTGAATTATATCATAGTGCATATGTCCATTTGTTTCAGATTAGTTTCTTGTGCTACCAACCTGAACAACATTGTTTAACTTTAAATGGAAATTACAACTTTATAGGTTTTGAGCTGCTGTTTTTCTTGTTTTAAATTCCAAGCATATATATTAAAAAAAAAGCATCTTGCAATTAGTCACAGTGGTTGGAACATTTCCAATTATAAATGTGCTCAAACACCAAGATAAAACAAACCAAGTTCAAATCCAAAATGTTGATGTTGTGAGACATCAGTTTGATATTGCCTTTGGTATATTAAGCAAATTAAGTAGATATCATTAGGTTCAGGTTAGGTTTAGTTTTGGAAAAGACTGATACTGAAAGATGATTGCAACAATTTGCACCATTTACATCTCCGGATAGGGAAACAATTAATCCTAAAATCACTGCATTTGTTTCTTCTTTTCAAGCCACAGCCCAGGGAAAATAATAATAAAAACAGTTCATATCAGACAGAGCTAATTACAATATCATAAGGACTTATGAAGTGTGCAGTGTATAATAAATGCGGTTCAACCATAACCTGTAATTCACACCTTTCTAAAACAAACATTTGAGCTTTTATTATAAGTTACTCTGAGGGTGTGAATTATAACACAATCTGGCAAAACTGGTGGAGCTAAGTAGCAACAAAGTGTGTTTAGCTTGAAATATTATCTGTAGGAGAAGATAGAGATTCACTTACGACAGAGCCTCAGTAAGGGATACAACAGGTACTCAGGTAAGCCTACATACTATACAGTTTAATAGTGGTAAAGATGATAAGAATTGAGCATATGAACATGATCTTTGTACAGATTAACCCTGAAATATATTACTATAGGATGCTTGTGTATGTCTACTTATAAGTGATGGCCTCAGTGAAGTAATCAGAATTAAGTCTCACTTAGGATGTTTTCAGGTTTTCCGTCTCTTCACCAGTGTTATGAAACTGTCATTTGGAAAAGGCTTTCTTAACAAGATCTGAAAGATATGGGCCACTAGTGTAGTCTGATCAATTGAATTTACACACGATAAAGGAAACTGTAGATGTTTAAGAGATATTAATGCGTACATTTTTGTTTTGATTAATGACAACACACACAAATGATGGTTGGTTATGTCTTTAGAATCAAAATGCTGATTCCTGCAGTTCAGAAAAGATTTGTTCCAAAATTAATTTTCCAACATTGAATTGGATTTTATTTTATTCTAATAATTGAAAAAAAAAAACTAATTAAATATTTAAAACCTTACAGGTGCTGTAGATGGATTTATCTTTGGTCAGAGGTATGCTACTTTTAGTATTTAGTCTATTTAACTAAGCTATATATGTAGTAACACACAGATACACACAGTATCATCATGGCTAAAGCCTGAATAGATAATTCAGTCATGCTTCCTCCAGGCTGAGGCATCACACTGGCTGCAGACTGATTTGTTGAATTAAATAGAAAACAAGCGTTGACTTCCAGCTGAAGTTTCTCTGAAACCAGTAATAAGGCAGGACTTTATCAATGTTAGATCTGTTATTATATGTAAAGCTCATTTGACTTGAACCCATCTGGGACATATAAACTAATTTCTTCTGTAAATAATCTTTAACTGATCAATGAAAGATGCACTGTTCTGCGGCTGCTGTCTCATCCTAATAAAAAATGATTTTGTTGTGCCAGGATGCTGGTTCAATGATAAATATTGAATTGAATTGAAAGTACTCACCGACAGTAAGCTCGACTCTGGACTTGAGTTTAGGGGGATCAACTGCCTCATTGCAGCTGTAGGTTCCACTGTCAGACAGTTTTGTAGGTTTGATTTGTATGGAGGCATTACCAGATGCTAGCTGGTCCGGAAAATGAAAGACCCGACCTTGGAAATGCTCAGCTTGGTTTGCAAGGTTTGGACGGCTTTCATACAAAAACACATTCTTTTGATTATCTGTTGCGTTCTCTTTCTTCCACTCGAAGGCCTTTCCTGTAATATCCATGGTACCAAAGGAACAAGGTAAAACTACAACACCATCTTCTTTAATAGAAATCTTTCTGACAGACAAGTCTGAAAGACAAAAAAATTTATTAATTAACCACAATTCCATACATATTTGGTAGTTGCTCAACATATTCCCCCACCATAATTAATCCAAAGGTATCCATGTGAAACTTGTCATTTACTTTGTCTGTTTGGATGTGAAGAAAATAATGAAGAACAAAAAAATAATAATAATAATGTTTTTTTATGTTATTAATCCTGATTGAGAAATTCTGCTATGCATTTAAAAAAGATCAAATGTTTCAATGCCAACTCAGGAGAGGAGTCATCTGTGACAGTTCTTCACTCTCAAAAACAGCCTTTGCAAAGAAAGAGGGAGAAGAAGAAAAAAAGAAAATGGGTGTTTGTGGGTGACAATGGGGAAATACTAGAAAGTGCATTATGTAAAAGTTGACTTTCTTTGGGTAATGTTTCAAATTTTTTATAAAGAAACAACTAAAGCAATGAACAAAACACAGTTTTACTGCCATCCAGTGGCTGTTCTACTGCAGTGCACATTAATGTAAATTAACAAAAACATTCACAACGTTGTGGTCAGAAGGAAATAAATCACAAACTAAAGAACAAATACAATTTGGTAAGTTTAGTAGAAGAATACAAAAGACTGTTTGGAATAATAATGTTTGAGAGCTTTGAAATTTTAGTCCTGTGGAAACTTAGGCAAGTTTGTATAGCATATTTAATGTCGATGACAATTCAAGTTGCTTTACATACAAACATTAGAAACATTACAGCGGGGTGCAGAAAGCATGAAGAAGATTAACAGAGTTTTACATGCCGTTTCTCTCTGGAAAATAAAATCCTGAAATCGAACATCCACAGATTTTGTCAAATTTAAGGCCCAGAGAAGAGCCTTGAGCACAATAGATCTGAGAAACTCAAGATAATTATGTAAGAAAATGTAAGAAAGTGTCTTTATTACATGGCTAAATATTGTTTTTGTAGACTGGAGAGCAGACAACATTATTATAACATGAACCAGTGATGCTGGTGTTACTGAAACTGTCCTCAATAAAACAACTGATGCTGCAAAAATGAGGAACATCAATCCTGCTCCTGATCTAGTAATGACGCTGTAGTAGCCTATGTGGCCTCTTCATCCTGAAGTGACAGTAGCACTACGTTTCCAAACTTAATCAACCAGTTTTAAGTTCCCTTGATTGGACCATAAGACAGACAGGACAGGTAACTTCCCACTGCTAACAGAAATGATAATACTAAAACAAAGTTAGTGAAAACTTCACACTTTTACAGTTATTATTATTATTACCTCTGCCAGGGCAGAGCTCATGTATTCAGCAGCGTTGGTCTGTCTGTCTGTCTGTCTGTTAGCAACATAACTCAAAAAGTTATGGATGGATTTTGATTAAATTTTCAGGAAATCTCAGGAATGGAATAAGGAAAAAGTGATTAGATTTTGGGGGTGATCCAGATCCTCACCTGGATCCAGGTTTTTTTTTGTTTGTTTGTTTTTTAAAATAATTCTTAGTATTATGGGGAGATGGGGATCATTTTGCCATTAGAGCTTCTAACTTAAGACTAATGCCCACAATCATAGGGGGGCAAAATGAAAAAAAATAAATAAATAAAGGCTTGGCAGAGGTCTGCACTCTCTAGTACTTTTAGTTAATGTTTAATATTTAGAAAAACATTCACTTTGAATGCTTAATCTGATACAGTTAACTAGGCAAAAACACAACGCCAGTGTTTGTACAAGACTCTTGTAAAAGAAAAACTTGATATAGCCTACGTGTCTGATATGAGTGAAAGAAATTATAATTAGGAAATATAATAGAGCGTCTACTCCTACCTAGGTTTTTGTGTTGTTCGCGTTATTTTTACGTTGTTTTTCCCTTCGTGGGTTTGTGTGTGCGTGTATAAAATGGTATAACTATGGCTAATTAAACGGAAGCTATTTAAATCACACAGATCTAAGGTCAGATCTGTCTTAAACATCATAATGTCACATCCAAAGTTAAAAATAGATACATTGTGTAGCAGATGGAGGATATATCTTAACAAATTGAGTCTATGATTTTAGGGTGCGAGTTACAGATGATTCCGTTTCTCCCTCCTTTATTTTTCTTACCAGTTTCACCACCAAACGATCTTGCAGGCCACGTTAGGAAGCAGAGGCACGCGACAGGAAGAAACTTCATGGCTATTGAGTTCGTCTGAGCAATAAACGTAACAGTTTCTTCCAGCAGTACAGGCCCACCCTTTTTACTTTCGGTTTCAATGTCCGCGTGTACTGTTGAAATCCGTCCCCCCCTTCAACTCGGTCAAACTTCCGCCCCATCACGTAGAAAATTAAGCGCGCGCTCCTTAAGGTGTTGCCTCAAAACTCTTCCTTTTGACAGCGTTTCATCTCATTTAAAGATTGTAGGTGTGATAAAGTCTTTAAAAAATACACTTTTGTGTTGTTATACCACAGGAGGTTTGGTTGTAGCTCTTAATGAAAAAGAAAATATATATATAGGCTGCGCACAAAACTTTTATAATGGAAGAGTTTTCACTTTGAATCCAGTGTATATGAGATTTTACACTCCTTACTGAGCAGATGAAACTGTTGCAAACAGGAAGCTTCCTGAGCAGTCTGAATGCGTTTCATTTTCTCACACCAGCCTGGTCATGGGTATCAGTATTACTCACAGTCTCCTAATGAACTTCTTGTTCTTAGTGCTTACTCTTATCAAACTATTTCTTAAATGAAACATATTTGCAAAATGTAAAATACTTGTCTTATAAAATCATTAGCATATCATTCATAAATCTTTAGGTTAATTAAAATCTCTCATCTTTATTTCTCTCTTGAAACATCACTTCCTCTGTCTTGTTATTTAAGCAGATATTCTAATCCTGCTTTTTGTCTGCATTGCAAGAGGAACACAACCTGTAAATTCACTATTGTTTCCCGTTGTGTTTCAAAGGAAGTCAAATTTACTCAACTTCGTAATTCATACTGTTTACTTGGTACCATTTAGAATTTATCCTGAAGTTTTGATCCTTCTTTTTCATAATTTCTCTATAATAGCAAACACATCTTGATTGCTCGGTGTTCAATATAGCTTAGTAGGCTATTCAGTGTTGGATTTGGACAGATTGCCTGAATAAAAAAGGTGACAGACAAAAGTAAAATAGTTTTTTGCTTCTACACTTCCGTGGTACGAGCACAGAGCCGCGCGTTCCCGTGTGGGGCGGGAGCGGAACAGAGTGCAGAGCTGAAGGGGAAACGGATCTTAACACTAAACCGGTACAAAGTCCCTCATACTACAGACATGGACAGCCAAATATGGTGCATGAGGTTAGGAATCTAAAAATAAAAACCTCACGATTGAATGGGTCGAGGAAGTGAGACAAACGAGTGATGTAGATAGTTATTTACTAGTGTGCTTTGTTACTGTTTAACCCAGAACACATCCAGTTTAACCAGTTTAACCCAGCTAACAGACACGTTTGAACATTGTTAGCCTATTATTTATAATTTCTAAGCAACCCATCTAAGCTTAATATCATGCAAACGAACAGGCCCACTAGTGGGTTATTTAAAAATTGTAAAAACACATCTGGTTACATCAGTAAAATTAGATCTATTTTTTTCCAAGTATAAACCCTTCCCGCCCGGTCTCGTGAGCGCATATCCTGGAGCGAACCTGCGTCTGGTTCCTGGTAATGCCCTTCACCTCACCCCGCAAAGGAAAGCAGCCACGGGACTCTGCTTGTTTTTGGGAGAGCTGTGGCATGCTTGGGTCCAATACTGTATCGTATTTACATTGTACAATTTATTTTCTATTAAACAGTTTCTTAAGCAAAACTTTACTACAAATCATCTCCCTGCTGACAGTTTTCTGTCCTCTGTCGCTCCACGCCTGTTACTGCACTCCCCTCAGAGAGGCCACATCCTCATAACACAAGATCGCCTACAAGGCTGTAATAATGATCAGCTCTTATACTTTATAGTTTTTCTTCAGTTATTATTTTTAATCTTTATTTCCACCCGATGTGTAGGCGATAGATAGATAGATAGATAGATAGATAGATAGATAGATAGATAGATAGATAGATAGATAGATAGATAGATAGATAGAATACATTCTTTCTTACTTGTTTTATCATTTCAACAAATGCTCAGATGTATTAGTTGTTCATTTTAGCTATACCTCTACACAACATCAACTGGAAACTATATGTGGCCATTTCTGTTTATTTTATCAGAGTAAATGAAAAAAAATCGAGTGGGGGCATTCACTTAACTATGTTGTATAAAGAACAACTTTTTTGGTTGATTAATTAAAAGAAAACTTATCAGAGTGTTTTGGTTGAATGAGGTGTCATCCTCTGCACACTTTTCTATGTGAACATATCCAGGCTTTACTAATGCTGAGCTGCCCAGCCGCAGGTTTAACTTCATAGTTTCTTAGCCAGGTAGGTGAGACCAAGATTTAGGACATGAGGACGACGCTAGAATTTCTCCACTAGGAAGAGGATAATGCATCCCGAGGGCTTATATGTACAAAAAGGCCACAGATCTGGCTTAAAGGACCAATGGAAAAGCGAAGAGAAGAAAGAACCACAATGAGGTTAGATGTGTTTGTTCTCTGGAGTGTAATAAACACCTCTGGAGTCAGAATGCAGGTACTGAATTTATTCCAATATTTAGGTAGAAGCATGCAGAAATGTGAGTGCGCGGATTAAAGGGGAAGGTAAATAATGCAGTAGTTATTTAAATTGAATACAAAATAATACATTTGAAACTATCTGAACGTGCTTACATACATTATGCAGTAAAATAAACAGTCAGAAAGTGTCTTATGAGGGCACTGATATAACAATGCTGCCATCTACTGGCCAACTATGGACAAAGATTAATGAAACTTCAAAGCTGTCATTCCAACAAGATATGTAACTTCTTCTTGAATGAACATGACATGTACACACTGAAGAAGAAAGGAGAATTCACAAATGTTCAATAACCCAAGGATGAACATTATCAGATCATCTTATATTGGGTGCTGATTTGTAAAAAAGTTCATGGCATTTTGATTACTAGAGAAACATAGACTCCACCAGAAAAGCTGAGAACTTGGGTTTCCTTTTTTAAAGATTTACTTTTATGAAAATGAAATTTGGCCAAAAAGATAAATAAGTTAATCAAAAATTTATTTGAACTTGTATTGTTGCTCCGATAGAGGCCAAACAAAAACTATTTTCAGTATAAATGAAAACGGGTTGTTGATTACAACAAATGTAATTAGAGAAGTGAAGCCAGAAGAGTTTGGAGCCAAAACAAACGAGTCAGTTTCAGGAGAACAATCACAAAAAGTACAGATTATATCAATATCTGATTTGAATATTTCTTAGATAACTTTTCTAGAGGCAAAATCTGTGAAGTAATTTGAAGGACACTTCTTTTGCTTTGTAAGAGTGAAAGAATGAGAATGAGATAATGATTTGGTAGAATCCAGATCTTCCTCCAGGTCACATCATCCACTGATTGATTCCAGTGTTAAACAACATAATGAGGAAATACAATATCTTTTTGAAAGAGAGCTTTAATTTCCTTATTCTTGCTGCAAGGATGAAAGTTTAAAAATATTTTGCCCAAAGCAGATTGTAGTGGAGTAAGTCCAGAGAAACAATGATAACTGGTATTAAGATATTTGGTTAACTTTGTATTTCATTTAGCCTCCCTAGAAGTTAAACGCCAGTGTTACTGCTGCTGTGCAAGGTCTCATAATATTGAAGCTGGATTTTGTAGTAATGATCAAAGAGCTCTTTGATCCAAAGACTCAGGTCAGCTAGTCCAGACCAGAGTCCAGACTAAACATGGAGAAGCAGCTTTTA
>JAOXYM010025149.1:0-12755 GCA_028567055.1 Leptatherina wallacei
CATAATGGTACATACTGGTGCATACTGGTGCAACCTGCATACTGGTACATACTGGTACAATCTGCATACTGGTACATCCTACATACTGGTACATACTGGTACACCCTGCATACTGGTACATACTGGTAGACCATGCATACTGGTACACTCTTCCTACTGGTCCATACTGGTACACCCTGCATACTGGTACATACTGGTGCATCCTGCATACTGGTACATACTGGTACACCCTGCATACTGGTACATACTGGTACACCCTGCATACTGGTACACTCTTCCTACTGGTACATACCGGTACACCCTGCATACTGGTACATACTGGTACAAACTGGTGCATACTGGAAAATACTGGTGCACCCTACATACTGGTACACCCTGCATACTGGTACATACTGGTGCATCCTGCATACTGGTACATACTGGTACACCCTGCATACTGGTACATACTGGTACACCCTGCATACTGGTACACTCTTCCTACTGGTACATACCGGTACACCCTGCATACTGGTACATACTGGTACAAACTGGTGCATACTGGAAAATACTGGTGCACCCTACATACTGGTACATCCTGTATACTGGTACATACTGGTACATACTGGTGCATACTGGTACATAATGGTGCATATTGGCGCACCCTGCATACTGGTACATACTGGTACATACTGGTACAGCCTGCATACTAGTGCATACTGGTACACTCTTCCTACTGGTACATTCTGATAAACCATGCATACTGGTACATAATGGTACAATCTACATACTGATACATACTGGTACACCCTACATACTGGTACAACCTGCATAGAGGTACATACTGATAATCCCTGCATACTGGTGCATACTGGTACACTCTTCCTACTGGTACATACTGGTACATCCTGCATACTGGTACATACTGGTGCACACTGCATACTGGTACATACTGGTACATACTGGTACTATCTGCATACTGGTACATACTGGTACACCCTGCATACTGGTGCATACTGGTACACTCTTCCTACTGGTACATCCTGCATACTGGTACAAACTGGTGCACACTGCATACTGTTACACCCTGCATACTGGTGCATACTGGTACACCCTACATACTGGTACATAGTGGTACAACCTGCATAGTGGTATATACTGATAAACCCTACACCCTGCCTACTGGTACACCCTGCATACTGGTACACTCTTCCAACTGGTACATACTAGTACACCCTCCATATTTGGACATACTGGTGCACGCTGCATACTGATACATACTGGTACATACTGGTGCATACTGGTACATACTGATGCATATTGGTACATACTGATGCATCCTGCATACTGGTACACCCTGTATACTGGTACATACTGGTACAACCTGCATAGTGGTACATACTGATAAACCCTGCATACTGGTGCACACTGGTACAGTCTTCCTACTGGTACATCCTGCATACTGGTACATACTGGTGCACACTGCATACTGGTACATACTGGTACTATCTGCATACTGGTTCATACTGGTACACTCTTCCTACTGGTACATACTGGTACATCCTGCATACTGGTACATACTTGTGCACACTGCATACTGTTACACCCTGCATACTGGTGCATACTGGTACACCCAGCATACTGGTGCACCCTGCATACTGGTACATACTGGTACACCCTACATACTGGTACATACTGGTACAACCTGCATAGTGGTACATACTGATAAACCCTACATACTGGTGCACCCTGCCTACTGGTACACCCTACATACTGGTACACTCTTCCAACTGGTACATACTAGTACACCCTCCATACTTGGACATACTGGTGCACGCTGCATACTGGTACATATTTGTGCACCCTGCCAACTGGTACACCCTGCATACTGGTACACTCTTCCTACTGGTACATTCTGATAAACCATGCATACTGGTACATAATGGTACAACCTGCATACTGATACATACTGGTACACCCTACATACTGGTACACACTGGTACAACCTGCATAGTGGTACATACAGATAAACCCTGCCTACTGGTACATACTTGTGCACCCTGCATACTGGTACACCCTGCATACTGCTACATTCT
This sequence comes from Leptatherina wallacei, assembly GCA_028567055.1. NCBI lineage: Eukaryota > Metazoa > Chordata > Actinopteri > Atheriniformes > Atherinidae > Leptatherina > Leptatherina wallacei. Next base: position 2,073 of record JAOXYM010025149.1, read on the forward strand.
TCCAACTGGTACATACTAGTACACCCTCCATACTTGTACATACTGGTGCACCCTGCATACTAGTACACCCTCCATACTGGTACATACTAGTACACCCTGCATACTGGTACATACTGGTGCACCCTTTATACTGGTACACCCTTTATACTGGTACATAATGGTACATACTGGTGCATACTGGTACATACTGGTACACCCTACATACTGGTACATACTGTACACCCTGCATACTGGTACATACTGGTACACCCTGCATACTGGTACATACTAGTGCATATTGATACACCCTGCATACTGGTGCATACTGGTACATACCGGTCCATACTGGTACATACTGGTACATTCTGGTACATACTGGTACATATTGTTGCATACTGGTACATACTGCTGCATAATTGTTCATACTGGTACATACTGGTACATACTGTTGCATACTTGTACATACTGGTTCATACTTGTACATACTGGTACATACTGGTGCATACTGGTACATACTGGTGCATACTGGTACATACTGGTGCATACTGGTACATACTGGTGCATAATTGTTCATACTGGTACATACTGTTGCATACTTGTACATACTGGTACATACTGGTGCATACTGGTGCATACTGGTACACCCTGCACACTGTTGCATACTTGTACATACTGGTACATACTGGTGCATAATTGTTCATACTGGTTCATACTTGTTCATACTGGTTCATACTTGTTCATACTGGTTCATACTGGTCCATGCTGGTACACCCTACATGCTAGTACATACTGGTGCATACTTGTACATACTGGTGCATGCTGGTACACCCTGCATACTGTTGCATACTTGTACATACTGGTACATATTGGGACATCCTGGAACATACGTTATTGTCCATGTGGAAATGTTGGAAACACGAAGTTTAATGTACTTCAGAGGCAACTTATATTCAATTAGGAGATTGGATTTGAGATTAATGTGGATCAGGGTTCCGGTTTGAGATTATTGGGGTTTTAATGGCGTGACTCAACAGGTGGATGGGGATCAGGGCTTTAAGGTGACATCTGATTGTACTTGGAGGGGAAATTACATTTCCTTCAGATGTCTCGGGTAAAAATCTTATCTACATGTTCTAATCTGATCACTAACAAACTAAAAGTCGACTTTTACATCGTGCTTGTCTGTCTTGTTGCTCCCAGATGGTTTTCCCTCAGCTATGCAGCAGTGTGAGGGTTTGTTAACAGAGGCAGACTGGCTGTTCTCCATCCCAGGTGTCAGTTCGGAGGTTTTCCAGACAGTATTTTGTCCTTCCTGATGCAGAAAGCTGAGACGTGAAGTATCGTTTCAGCTGCTGCGGTGCAGCTGTAGGTCAGGACCCCTGCACTCCTGGAACAACACTTTTACAAAGTGTTCTCCCACAATTGGTCTGTTCGCCGCACCCAGCAGGGATCAGGAAAGCCTTCTTTCCCTTTCACTTCTCTAAACCACTCATCAGAGACTATCTGCCAATAGTCTCATTCCCAGACCGGGCTTCATTCACGGCCAGAATCCCTCTTCAGTTCAAGTGTCTCCTCCAGCTTCCACCAGTCATTAAAATGACCATGGCAACGAGTTAGAAGCATTGTGGTGAGTAGGCCACACCCACTGGCCTGGACTGTGGTAAACTCTGTGTTCGTGCTTGGATGTTTAACATGAGGCCAATTAGTTCATGGGAATAATGTTTGATAACTGGGGGAAACACCAAGGGGCTCGTTTAGAGACAAGAAGAGGAACAAAGCTGCATCCTCTGAATCTCTTGGGATACTTAAAGCTCCAGTTTCTCAGGTTGAGTGTTTAGATTGAAGTCTGAACGACAGGTTCTGGAGCAGTCAGCCGCTTCGCTTGATCACAATCCCCAGATATTCTAAATATGTTTGATTTGTTCAACAGCCGCCCCTCTCAGCATGGGATTCAATGTTGACCTCGGCAACTTGGTCTCCAGACGGTTGTTTTCTTTTCTTCCTTTATTTCAGATTTTAAGAAAGACTGAATGTAAGTGTAACATGTCAGCAGTTGCCGGCCCTCGCTGTGGTTTACAGCCGTAAATCATCCAAACAACCTCATTTTCTGTATGATTACCAGCAGTTTAGCACATCTGGAGAAGTCAGCAAGATCCTTTCTGTCTGTTTCCCAAACACATCCACAGCTTCAGGAACCTCCTTGCATGGAGGGAAAATAAGGTCATTCTTTCTGATCACGGATGTTCCTCTTTAACCAGGGTCCTGCAGGTTTTACAGGTTTCCCTGTTTCAGCCCAACGTTTGGACTGACAAACAAAACCAACCTCCTACAGTCGACCCTGGTTTACAGGATGTTTCTAGAATATTCATGGCTGACTTCACCACTCAGTGGACTTCAGTCGTCTCGTGTCGGTCACCACAGAACACGTTGCATCATGTAACAAGGACGTCTAGTTACTAAGAAAAGTAGATAACTATCGTAGAGGCAGGTGGAGAGGGAGGTGGAGAGGGAGGTGGAGAGGCAGGTGGAGAGGGAGGTGGAGAGGGAGGTGGAGAGGGAGGTGGAGAGGCAGGTGGAGAGGGAGGTGGAGAGGGAGGTGGAGAGGCAGGTGGAGAGGGAGGTGGAGAGGAAGGTGGAGGTGGAGAGGGAGGTGGAGAGGAAGGTGGAGGGGAAGGTGGAGAGGCAGGTGGAGAGGGAGGTGGAGAGGGAGGTGGAGAGGAAGGTGGAGGGGGAGGTGGAGAGGCAGGTGGAGAGGGATGTGGAGAAGAAGGTGGAGAGGGAGGTGGAGAGGGATGTGGAGAAGAAGGTGGAGAGGAAGGTGGATAAGAAGATGGAGGTGGAGAAGAAGGTGGAGAGGCTGGTGGAGAAGAAGGTGGAGAGGGAGGTGGAGAGAAAGGTGGAGAAAGGAAATTTCCTTCACATCCTGCAGCTTCCTTCACGTCCTGCAGCTCCCTAAGCAAACTTGTTGGTTCTTTGTTTTTAATTCTGGACGTCTTGTCCAGAAAGTGAATAAAGAGTGATCCTGTTTCCACCCATTAGTCCCAGTCTTGTGTTAAAACTCTGCATTGTGTTGTTTTTACTAAGTCTTGTACAGTTATCCTAGAGGAACATCATCTGGGAATCACTTTAAATTCTTGGTCCCACAATGACAGTCAGACAGCTGCTGAGGTGACCCCCAGTCTGAAAAATATTTCAGTTTTCCATACTGGAAAATCTGCACATTCTGTCCTTCCTGCCAGCTGCGACGCTCATTAAGCGAGAGATAAAAGAACTGAGGAACGTCTTCGTGCATGAAGACGTATCCGGGTCATCCATCATTGCTCTTCTGACCAGTGCGAGGGCTTAAAGTATTACATAGTAGTCAGTCAAGCGGAGGTAGCATGGTGCAACACGTCTGTGCATGTTAGCATGAGCAGGTGATGTAAGGAATGTATCTGTGTGCATGTCAGCATCAATGAAATGAGGGTATGTTTACTTTAGTGCAGCTGCACATACAAGCCAAGCCAGGCTGGGCAGCATGGACGGTTCTCACACAACTTCTGTCACAAGTTTTATTTTCACCCCAAAGAAATGAACAGCTCTACGATCAGAGCCTCGGTAAGAAGATAATCCGCTTCATAAAGGGTTTGTATGGAAATGAGGGAGTTTCTGGGACCACGCTGAAGGTTTTATGTGGTACTACGTGGGCTTTAGATGCCTTCCACCACCAGGGCTCAATGTGCTCGGGTCAAGGCTGAGCTGTGGACCACTGGGAGGCAGCAGCGTCTCTTCCTGGTTGGATGGCAGCAGATGTGGAAGAACTCCGTGTTCTAGGGATGATCTAATGGATCCATGCAGGAAAACCAGTCCATGGATTTATTACTTCCAGACTGGAGTCGTGGAAATCCTGATTATTGATCTGAAAAGTCTCCATCTGATCCAAGATGCTGGCTTCAGGAAGCAGAACTAGCTCCCAGTTTGGGAAACGGTAACAGAAATCCGACAAATTAAATATTAAAATCAATTTTTTGTTTTTTACACTCAGAGTAAGTTTGTCAGGAGACAGCTCGGTTTTTCATTTCCTGTCACTCAGCTGCTCCTCCCTCTCCACCTGCAGCTTATTAGCTCTGCACACTTGATCCTCATCAGTGGCTGTATGAAGCCGGCTCTCTCCATCTCTTCAGTTGCCAGTCAGTCGTGGTATTGCTGGACCTGAATTTGACCAGTTCTTGCTAAAATAAATCTTTTTGATCATCAGAACCTTCTACAGCTTGAGTCCTTCCTTAAAACATGACAGAACGGACTGGCCTACCCATGGCCCGGCCGACCCATGGACTCCGGCCTATCCATGGACCTGGCCGACCCATGGACACAAATGACTTCATGAAACTTCATTAAGAAGACCCCCTTTTTTTTTTATTTAAACAAACTTTATTGCGCTTAACTTGGTTAAGCATAAAACAACATTAATACAGAGTTCATCATCCTTATTTCTTAAGATAATTCCAAATGTTACGTCATCTCTTGAGAAAGGAGTTAGAAGAGATGGGAAGCTATTTTTCAACAATTCATTTACATTTAACCAGAAGCTCATACCTGCATCACAGAAGAAGAATATATGGTCCGTGTCTTCAATATTGTTTTCACTACATGTGCAATTATTATCTTCAATGTTAAAACGTGTTCTAAGTCATTCTTTAGAGGGATAGACAGTACTCAAAATTTTAAAGTGTGTTTCTTTTGCGTTAGGGGGTATCGGAAATGTCATATACATTGATCACAATGAAGACCCCGCCCATTTTGAGGGTGGCCCCGCCCACACGCGATTGCCTTCTTTTTTTTTTTAACACCTGTCTATTCCAGCATTGTAGCAGCAGAATGATTGTCTGGCTGTTGTTTTGTGCCGAGCAAATTTACTTTGTCAAGTAGAGTTTTATATGTATAAAGTCCCTCTTGAAAAATCTTTATTGTAGTTTTTAGTTATAATCTGCACCTTATTGCTAGACCCGGCCAGAGGGGACAGAGAGAGAGAGAGAGATTTCCGCGATTGCCTTCTATTGTAATGGGAACAGAGGAAACGGGGGTGGTGTGGTGTCGGCTGAATGAAGGCTGGGCTGACTGGGTGCTGGTGTGAAAGGGGTTTAAGAGACTCCTACGCTCCGGATCCTGAGCCTTTTACAGAAGAGCTCTGCCGCTGTCGTGGATTCCTGCTCTAATGTCGCCGTGTCTTCATCCAGAAACCACTCACCTTCAGCTCGGTTAGGTCCAAAATCATCTATACTGTGGGTCTGTTACTGGGCAGAGCATTAGACTGGGTATTAGCATTCGACTGGGTATTAGCATTAGACTGGGTATTAGCATTAGACTGGGAGTTAGCATTAGACTGGGTATTAGTATTAGAGTGGGAGTTAGCATTAGACTGGATGTTAGCATTAGACTGGGTATTAGCATTAGACTGGGAGTTAGCATTAGACTGGGTGTTAGCAGTAGACTGGTCATTAGCATTAGACTGGGAGTTAGCATTAGACTGGGTGTTAGCATTAGACTGGGTATTAGCATTAGACTGGGTATTAGCATTAGACTGGACGTTAGCATTAGACTGGGCATCAACATTAGACTGGGCGTTAGCATTAGACTGGGTATTAGCATTAGACTGGGAGTTAGCATTAGACTGGGTGTTAACATTATACTGGGCATTAGCATTAGACTGGGAGTTAGCATTAGACTGGGTGTTAGCATTAGACTGGGTATTAGCATTAGACTGGGCGTTAGCATTAGACTGGACGTTAGCATTAGACTGGACGTTAGCATTAGACTGAGCATCAACATTAGACTGTGCATTAGCATTAGACTGGGTATTAGACTGGGCATGAGCATTAGACTGGGTATTAGCATTAGACTGGGTGTTAGCATTAGACTGGGCACATGCAGAGGGAGCAAATTACTGTCTTCTTTTGCAATCATATGACTCGTTTGAAGACAATTTCAGGCGAGTCTCTGATCATCCTGACCACGCTGGGTCTGCAGCTGGGCGTCTCTTGGAACTCACTCAGGGCTCCAGGAGCACCGCTGAGTTTCGTACACTTGCTTCGGATTCAGGTTGGAATGATGCTGCTCTGGTTGGAGCTTTCATGAAAGGCCTTAACGATTCTCTGAAGGATGAGCTTGCCTGTAGAGATCAACCAGCTGACTTGAACTCTCTGATTTCCCTGACCATTCGGATAGATAACCGGCTCTGTGAACGTCGCCGTGAGCTTGGTTCTCGGCCCAGAACTCCCTCAGCAGCAGTGCCCTTCTCTGTATGGTGGGGAGTCTGGTCACCTGATCGCCACATGTCCCATTCGGCCAAAAGAACGGACTCGCCAGTGAGTGAGCCGGACCCCCCACAATCTTTCACACCCCAGACCATTGCTTTCAGGCACACTTCACACCTCTCAGATTTCGCTGTCCCTGTCTGTCTTGATCGATTCTGGTGCAGACGACAACTTAATTGACGTCACTCTCGCGCAACAGCTGCTGCTACCCTTACAGCCGCTAGAGCCCCCTGTAAGGGCCAACGCGTTAGACGGCAGGTTAATTTACAACATCACGCACACTACTGCACCCGTAACTTTGGTAATGGTCGGTAATCATAATGAGCAGATCTCATTTAAAGTGATTAAGTCACCCCAAACTCCTCTTCTACTTGGCTACCCCTGGTTAAAGTTGCATAATCCACAGATCGACTGGGCAAGAAACGAAGTCACTACCTGGAGTTCTTTCTGCCTTTCCAATTGCCTACGTTCTGCCATTCCTCCCAACTCTTTTTCAGCATCTGAACCTGACTCTCCGCCTGATTTATCCAATGTTCCCGCTTGTTATCATGACCTTGTGGATGTTTTCAGGAAAAGAAACGCTTTAGCTTTACCACCTCATCGTTCCTATGACTGCTCCATCGACCTCCTACCAAACGCCTCATTGCCTAAAAGCAGATTATACAATCTTTCACGCCCAGAGAGGGAGGCAATGGAACAGTACATTAAAGAGGCGTTAAGTAATGGTCACATCCGTCCTTCCACCTCACCGTTAGCCGCTGGGTTCTTCTTCGTGGGGAAGAAAGATGGCACACAAAGATCATGCATTGATTACCGAGGGTTGAATAACATCACTATTCGCAATAAATATCCCCCCATATCTTCCAGGGCAACCGTGTTCTCTAAGCTCGACCTCAGAAACGCATACAATCAAGTCCGGATCAAAGAGGGGGATGAGTGGAAAACTGGTTTCAACACTCATCTTGGCCATTTTGAATACCTTGTCATGCCTTTTGGCCTCACCGATGCTCCCGCTGTTATTCAGGCTATGATCAATGACGTTCTTGGAGATTACCTGTACCGTTTTGTTTTTGTCAATCTCGATGATATTCTCATCTTTTCCAAATCCCGTCTGAAAACACACACCATGTCCGACTGGTTCTGCAACACGTTCTCCAGAACCAGTTGTTAAAGCCAAAAAGTGTGAGTTTCACCTCAGTTCCATCCCGTTCTTAGGTTTCATTCTTGGTGCTGGTAAACTACAAACAGACCCAGAAAAGATCAAAGCCATTGCTAACTGGCCCGTACCCGCTACTCGTCGCCAACTACAACAGTTCCTTGGGTTTTCTAACTTCTACTGTAAAGTCATTCAGAATTACAGTCGGGTTGCTCTTCCACTAACACAACTTACCTCCACTAAGGTCCTGTTTTCCTGGTCAGATTCAGCACAGCTAGCCTTTGAGACTCTTAGACTCAAATTCATGTCTGCACCAATCCTGACCCAGCCTGATCCGGCCAAACCTTTCACTGTTGAAGTGGACGCTTCAGACTCTGGGGTGGGGGCTGTTCTGTCCCAGGAATCTGATCTGGATCACAAAATGCATCCCTGCGCCTTCTTTTCCCGCCGGCTCACCCCATCTGAAAAGAATTATGGCATTGGGGACAAGGAACTGCTGGCAATTAAGCTTGCTCTCGAAGAGTGGAGGCACTGGCTTGAAGGTTCAACCCACTCATTCACCATATGGACTGATCACAAAAACCTTGCTTATTTACAGGATGCAAAGAGACAAAATCCTCGCCAAGCTCGCTGGTCTCTGTTTTTCTCCCAGTTTAACTTCCATGTCTCCTACAGGCCCGGCTCTAAGAACACCAAACCTGATGCTCTTTCCAGACAGTTCTCCACTGACAACGAGACTCTCGAACCAACACCCATATTGCCTCCATCCTGTGTGATCGCCAGTGTGACATGGGACATTGAATCGGTGGGGATAGAAGCGCAGGTGGCCGAACTATATCCAGGACATGGACCTGAGGGATGCCTCTACGTGCCGTCGGCTGCACATCAGGAGAAGCCGCAAGGTCTGGTCTGAAACCCGAGCGGCCCTTCTCAGGACCTCTGACAACAACCGGCGCATTGCTGACCGCCATCGGACCTCGGCCCCAACTTACACCCCAGGTCAGTTGGTTTGGCTGTCCACCCGACACATTAACCTGAGGACAGAATCTAAGAAGCTCTCTCCCAAGTTTATCGGTCCTTTCCCGGTCTCACGGATCATCAGCCCTGCTGCAGTCAGACTGTCCCTCCCGGCTTCCATGAGAATCCATCCAGTCTTCCACGTTTCCCAGCTCAAGCCTGTGTCATCCTGTCCGCTGAACCCTCCGGCCGATCCCCCGCCGCCCCCCCGGCTCATTGACGACCATCCGGCCTTCACTGTTCACCGCATCGTGGACGTCCGTCTTCAGTACCTTGTGGATTGGGAGGGATACGGACCTGAGGAATGTTCCTGGGTCTCCCGTGCCAACATCCTGGACCCTGCCCTGCTAAGGGAGTTTCACCGCCTTCACCCGGATAGACCTGGTGGGTTGCCGAGGGGCAACCGTTGAGGGGGGGGGGGACGGACAGTTCTGCTCTGCACTTTCCGTCACTCAGCCGCTCCTCCCTCTCCACCTGCAGCTGTGCTGATCAGCTCTGCACACCTGGCCTTCATCACTGGCTCTATAAAGCCGGCTCTCTCCACCACTTCAGTGCCAGTTCTTCGTCGTACTCCTGAACCTGATTTTGTCCAGTTTTTCTTGTTAGAATAAATCCTTTTGATCATCAGAACTTTGAACAGCTTGAGTCCTTTAAAACATGACACATTCCTGGATCTGTTGTTGCCCAGCAGCGCTCTGAGGGTGAGAAACCATACTTCACAACTTTACAGCTGCGTTTTACTTTACGGCATATCGTCACTCACCAGCAAGTGGATCTTAAAACACACCACGTAAACCACGAGTCCACCACCTGCAGGGAGGGGTTTTGAGGTCGGGTACAATTTGAGGTTGGTAGCAGGTAAAGCCGGTGACCTGGCTAGCAATTCCCAGCATTGTGGAATGGTTATTGAGACCATGAACCCTCCTGACAAGGAAGCAGACACCTGGGAATTCCACTGATGTCCTGGGGGACTTCAATACCCATGTGAGCAATGATGTAGTAATCTCGAGGGAAGTGACAGGGAAGAAAGGCGTCCTGGCCTGGGAATGCTTCAGGATCCCCCACGAGGAGCTGGAGAGAGGAACCCTGGTCTCTTTCCTGAACCTGTGGTCTCCACAACCTGACCTCAAATAAGTGGGAGAAAAATGGATGGATGGATGGATTGGATAGAAATGAGACAAAAAAACAAACAAACAAACAAAAAACATAAACGTGCATTTGCCTTCACAACTAGAGTAAATATGGGAGGGTAAAGAGAATCATACAAGCACTCAGAAAAGATCCAAGTTGAGATTTAAACCCAGAAGCTTCTTGCTGTGAGGCAATGTGTAATCAACCACTGCTGCACCACCATCACATATTTTTAAAACTTAATTATACAGTACATAACAATTCTCTGTGGGAACAAATGACCCACAAGCGGGTTTTTCGCGGAATACAAAGCATCATATTTAATCCCTGCAGTGTAATGGGGTTTATACACTTTGACAAGAAATAGTGCTCCGTGTGTGCGCGTGCGCGTGTGCGTGTGCGTGTGTGTGTGTGTGTGTGTGTGTGTGTGTGTGCGTGCGTACGTGCATGCGTGCGTGCGTCTGTGCGTGCGTGTGTGTGTTCTTCGCACGAGCACAAATCTTGAAGTAACAACAGACTGTGGACTTCAGTCTTTGATTTTCTAAGTATTTGCATAGGCAGTTTATTACTTTAGTGTGTATGCAACATCTAAATTAATGATTAAATGTTTATAACACACTTGTGGTCACAGGTGGGCACAAGAATGTGGAGTTGTTTCTTTTCTTTAGTTTAGATCAACACTCATCGTCCATTTTATCAGGTTCATCTTAGTACTGGGTTGGACCCATTTTTCCTTCAGAACTGCCTTAATTCTTGGTGTCAACAAGGTGTTGGAAACCACTTGGTCAAAATAGCAGTTGGAGATGATCTGAGCTTTGTGACAATGTGCATCATCCTGCTGGAAGGGATATATGAAGGATGGACATGGTGAGCAGCAATACTCAGGTAGGCTGTGCTAGTTAAACCACACAGAGTTGATCATGTCTACATTACTAATTGCATTGGGTTGCTGCCATGTGATAGGCTGATAAAATATTTGTGCTAACAAGCAGTTGAACGGGTGGACCTGATAAAAAAAAAAGTGTAATTCTTTTTTTTTTTTTCTTTTTTTTTTTTCACCTGTCTTGTCCAGCATTGTAGCAAGCAGAATGATTGTCTGGCTGCTGT
>JAOXYM010025313.1:0-12743 GCA_028567055.1 Leptatherina wallacei
TAAAGTTTTTCAGTTTGAACATTAAATATCTTGTCTTTGTAGTGTATTCAATTGAATATAGGTTGAAAAGGATTTGCTGACCATTGTATTCTGTTTTTATTTACGTTTAAAACAACGTCCCAACTTCATTGGAATTAGGCTTTGTAAATCGAGTTTTCAACAGGTGTTGGGTTTTACCAAGACCCCTACTTCACATACACAGATTTACTTTCCTCCCACATCTTTGCCTTATCATTTGCATGAGCCCTTGTTGTTGGAAATGTTGGATGACTGACTCTCTAGTTAGACATACCTTTTTTTAATATTGTTTTAAAACAATAAATAAAAAGGTAGTTTCAGTGTCTCCAAAAATGGGGAGAAAATCTGTCAAAAAAACGCTTTGCTCATCTTTCCAAGAACTATAAACTCATTTAATTGTATAACAAAGCTTGTTTAAAAGAAGTTCATTGGAATTTGTGTCAAACTTCTAGGAATGTGCATGATAGAAGCAAAAACAACTCTTCTGTGTAATTCATGTTTTAAAGCCTAAGAACTGTATTTGTATGGAAATGTAAAGTTATTTTTAACCCCTACCCTCTCAGTGGGATCCTGATGCATATGATCTGAGAGTAAAACTTATTTTGCTTCTTAAAGCTTCCTGCCTCTTCTTTATTGTCTTCAGGCAATGTCTCTGCTGCTTCAAGGAGTACAAGCACCTGGAGGTCTTTAATCAGCTGGTCTACGCACTCATCAACCTGGTCATCACCCAGATCAGCAGCCTTAGAGACGAACTCTGCCGAATTCTTAAAGAGGGCGGGTCTGGGACTGGGGAAACTGGTACTGAATGGAGCCGGGATGATTCTGCACCTTGTACTCTCCCTCAACCCACTTCACCATTGGAGGATGAACCTGTTAATGTGGAAAGAGACTCTGCTGAGGAGGATGTGGACACACCTGACCTGAACCATAATAAGACCCAGAATCAGAGGCAGGTGGATGCACTGGGACCCGCAAATGGCAGTGGCAATAAGTCTGGGGATGGTGGTGGAGGTGGAAATGACGGCAATGTTCACAGTCCGGATCACTTCAGCTCTTGGAGCACAGAAGATAAGGAGAAACTGTTACTGTGTGCAGCCAAGATTTTCCAGATCCAGTTCCCCCTCTATACAGCCTACAAACACAATACACACCCCACGATAGAGGTAAGCACAAGCTGGGTGGGGAGTAGGGGAGCAGTAGAGAAAAAAAAAAAAACCTCTGCTGTTTGCATTTACACTTTCAGGTTTCTGACTGGTAAATTATGTTAAAACAAGTCAAACACGCTAGAGAGAAACGTCCATACCACGATAAATTCACAGTAGAGGCAAAGAGTCATTGCAATGCAGAAATGGCCCTGATTCATGACTTAGATCCTAACGTGTTGCTGAACGATTAATGCAAGTTTATGCAAGTTTAAGCCAAACAAAATATGTTGACGCAGAATCAGTCAATATTTGCATTAAAACTCGTGTATATATAGATAATTATATAATTCAGTGTTTTACTCTGAGTTACTAGTTTAGACACAGTGTTACTGTACACCTGCACTGACAAGTCTGATGGGGAAAGCGCTGCCTTTGCAAATGTAGCATATCACAAAATTGGATATATTTTAGTCTAGAAACATGAAAAAGGAACTTGAAATATGTGTACACCCACGGTTTCTGATCTCCAGGGAAAAAAAGTTGTTCAGCTAAGAAGGGAAGAGAAAATAGTGCGGCAGACACTTTCTGAAGCGTTCCAGCAGAAAACTTCCAGCAGACAACATAAAAACTGAAAGGATAGTAAAATTGTTCCAGTACATCATCCTGGTCAATTAGTCCCTATCTGTCAAGGATAATTCTGGAAAAGTCTACTTGCTAAAATGCTGTAATCCTGCATGACAATGTGACTCAAATGAAGAAGGGGAAGGAACACATGGAATTCTCCACCATTGTTTGTTTTACATGAGTAAAATAACCCATGCTGGAGAATTCCATGTGCAGGTTGTTAAACGTAACAGGCTTATTTCATAGCACAGCACAACACACGTTAACAATGCTTTTACAAATGTAGCAAAACTGTGGAGCATTTTTATCATTTCACGGTGCTGTTTGTAGGATCTTTAAAATGAACTAAAAGTTGTCGCAAATGGGTTCCATGAAGACATTCCAGCTAGATTGAATAGCAGCTTCAATGATCAAAAATCCTCTTCAGCAGAAACGAGCCCTCTGAGCCAATACTGCAGACCACAATCTGTCTGCAACACTGTCTTTTGTTCACAGATTGTTCACGTACATCCTGCTTCCCTTTTAACAGATTCTTTTGGACCTTAGATATTTTAAAAAAAATCAGTTGTTGCAGCTTGTTTGTAATTACCTTTGTTTTCATTAAGATTATGAAGCAACTACAGACACTGTTTTCAATTAACTTTAAAAGGTATATTTAGGAAAACATTTAAATTAATTTGGCCCATCTGTTGCACTTTATTAAGAAAAGATGCATGGTTTGCTACGACCTAATGAAACCTTACATAATAACAACACCAATAATAAGAATAATGTTCTCACAAACTGATTTGGTATCAGCTGCTAAAAAAAAAAAAAAAAAAAAAAAAAAAACTCTGCTACAACAATAATTTCCCTCAAAAGGGATAAATAAAGTATTTTTCATTTCATTTCATTCATTCATTTCATTTCATTAATTTCATCAGAAAATATAGGTATCGACCGATATCCAAATGTCAGATATCAGAATCATATATGATTGTTCTTATATTTAGAATCTGAAATCAAATATGTTATCTGTTCACCTGTGTGGGTTATTTTGAGTAAAATAAATTTAATCTGGATTTATGGAAGGAAAAGACAGCTGTTGATATATAAATTATTAAATAATTAATTTGATAGATCTTGTTCAGGTAAAAATATGAAAGCAAACAAAATTATGTGGAAGTATGTGTTGCAAGCATAATAAAAGACTATGGAGCTAAATCAGGGCCATAATGTTTGATCATTTGAAAGACATATCTGAAACTGAAAAATTGAGGTTTGTCAGTTGTGAATGTCATATTCTCTGCTACCTATATGATAATAGTGTGTTGGAGATGTTTAGTAGATTCTGTCAATTTCCACGTTTCCTGAAGGCAACATGACAGAGGGAATGCCTTCAGCCTCCTGTGTCCTTCTGTCACTCATGATTCTACTCCCTGCCCCCTGTAGCCACGCCCACCACGCCAGATCAGGGCCAAAAGTTTGAAACTGAAAAGCAGGAATCTGAAAGTGTAAAAAAAAAGTCTGAAGGTGAAAGAAAAATCTGAAACTGTAAAAATGTTTTGATTTTTTATTGGAAAGAACTGAATCTGAAAAAAATAAAATCTGAAACTGAAAGAAAATAATTTTAAACTTGAAAAAATATGCACAATACTGAAAATGTCTAATTTAAGTTTATTTAGAAAAATACAATTTTTTTATTTTGATTGAAATTCAAATTGATATTCTTTTCTTTTAAATCCAATTTTTTATTTTTCAAAGTTCACAGTAAAAAATTGACTTTCATTTTCAGTTTACATTTTTTCAGTTTCAAATATGTCTTTCAAACGGTCAAACATTATGGCCCTGATTTAGCTCCATAAAAGACACAACAAAAACTTTACTGGACCTGATGACAGTTCCATTCTCAATCTTCTGAAACCAGTAAAGGCTCTTACTCTGCGAGAAGTGAGAACTTTTCTTGTCCTCGAGGCCACGAGAACAAAATTATGTAATTTTGGTCTCGTGGGTGTGTTTGAGGACAGTTCTCGACACATCATGCTGGCAGAACTTTCTTTTCGTAGGGATCTGAGAAGTATTGTGTGATTGGTTGGATATTTGAGGTGGGTGTGGGTAACGTGGAAAAAAAAAAGCATGAAGTGGAACGTTATCACTTACGCATTTCCACTGATGTCAGGTTGTACTAATAGCTTTAATTAACAGCTGATTGAGGTGGTGAGAAAAATACCAAAATGTATCCAAAATGCGGTATGTAAAGACACGAATACCGCCGCGTGCAAAACCATGCCCTTCTATGGATGAGGTTTAATCTTAAACATGAAATAAATGGGTCAATTCCTCATTGCACGTAAAACACAGATGACCCACCCTGCAGTAATCCCTGCCCTGTCTCAGACTGAGCTTCTCTAACTTTTTTTCTTGTTCTTGCGGCTTTAAGAACAAGAATAGAGTTCTCGCTTCTCGTGGAGTATGTAACAAGATAAACAGTCCTGAATGTTGCGACTAAATGTTTGATGGAACAACACTGGGACTCATGCTAATGAGAAAACAAGAAACATCACAATCTGGTCCAGGAAAGAGATGTTCTCATCTGTACGTGGGATTTTCATCCAGATCAGAACTGTTTCATTTAAAATCTTGCAGTCTATAACTTCTTCTAAATTAATTCTCAGGTGTACCACCTCACCGGTTCAAGCTGACACTCTTTACTACTGCTAACATAAAACCCAAACTGTCCTCTATATCTGAACTAGTGTCAGCCAAAACCACATCACTTGGAGAAGTTTTTTGCAGAAGTCCACAATTTCATCTGACAAGATAAGATACTGTCAGAGTAAGACGAAGATGAAAAAGATAACTGTAAACACTTACTACCTCAACATGGTGAATCAATCCCACATTTCTGTGCGTTGGTAGCCTAAAGCTCATGACCAGCATTCTAGTCTAATCATTATAATATTATGGGCCTCTGACTTTAACCCCTCTTTAGCCTCCACCAAAGGAGGGAGTACAGTTGGCTTACTTGATGCACAATTGATAGTTGAGGCTGAACCACCAAATACACCCAAGACATCAGGTCTGTTGTGCTTTTGGAACAAACCATTGGACATGACATTATTTGGTAGATGATGGCATTCCAGGTGGTGTGGTCATAAAGGTTGGTTTGGCCTGTCTTGCAATGATACCTTTCCACCTGATGGCAGACAAAGACTTGCTGTGGCTGATGGGTAAACAACAACAGACTCAGGCTAGCCTTCTGGCCCTGAGGGAGGGCAAGGTAAGGTGAGAGGCCAGGGGGCCAATAGCCATCCACCCCGCCACGCACAACCTATAGACAGGGTGGAAGAGATAATTAAGATTTATCCCTCAACCAGCAAGCTTTTTTTGTTTAATGTCCAATATTTTGATACTCCTGATTTTATTGTGTGTTTATTTAAGATTTTATACAGTCGTAAAAGAAAAACAAAAATAAAACATTGTAGTTTTGTCAAATTCATCCCATTTTATTGCTGTGCCAGCACTGCAGTGTTATAAACTCAGGATTAGTCAGATTTCTTTCTTAAAGTCTGTTGAATAAAATGGACTTGAGGTTAAAAACGTTGTTTTGTATTTTCTTTTTGGTATTTTAAGCATTAAATAGTGAACTGTGATTCAGGAACCTGGAAATATAAACATCAACTAAGTATTTAGATTAAACTTGCCTTCTCTGATAGAATTAAGTTGTCATGCCTGTTTCCTGAATTAAGGTTATTCATGTGTGCTTCTTTTTTCCAGGACATATCTGCTCATGAAAGCAACATCCTTGGCTCCTTCTGCGACATGAACGTAAGAAGTATACCTTAATTATACCAGCTCAAGTGTTTTTATCGTGCAACTGCACCAGTTGTCTCTTCTTAAAGGGACATAGTGTAAGAATTACTGCCGTCTAACATTGGAATCATGTATCACATTCGATAGCAGATGTGTGTCAAAAAAGACTCGACAACACCGACCAAAGCATGTCGTCCGATAGTTCATGGAGTGTTCACTCAGGTTAAGAGGTTTGTGATTTCATAAATATTGCAGACTGCATCCCATCATTAGTGTAAGTGTGTGAAATGGGAATTGTGGCTTCAACAGGTCTTCTCCATGCTGTATATTTGTTCTGCTCAGGCACTGAACCAGATTCATTCACTGTGCTGATTGTAATCACTTGGGGCCTCATTTATAAAGCCGTCGCACGTACAATAATCTGCTTACACCAATTATAGTCAACTTTTGGGATTTATAAAAAACAAACTTGGCAAGAGAATGTCCCTACCTCCACACAAATTCTGACCCTGCCGTATGCACATAATCTGGAGAAACGGGAAACGGCGACACCAATGGCAGAAGAATAAAAGCAAAGAAATGATGAGGAATGTGAGACCTTTGTGCAAAATTAGCTATTATTGTCCACATCACATATTATATATGAAAGTAATTTGCAAAAACGAATAAAGAAGCATAAAATAGGCCTGTTGATACTCCTGGGAGTAAAACTGCTCACACACCTGTAAAAACCAAAATAACAAAAAAATCCGGGTTTACAATAGAGACGGAGATATGTGTTATTAATAAGAACGTCAACCACTAAAATATGTTCTGTCATTGTGAAAGAAAACTAAAATCGGCCGTAATGAAATTCATTTACAGAAGAATAAGGAAGACAGCAGGCTGCCATAATGTGCCAGACTGATTAAGTTCTACATTAATAATTACTGTTAAATTGACGTTGCTGTGCAGAATACTTCCTGATTACTGACGAGTATACTACTCGTCAGTAATCAGGGTATCTCTCCACCTCTAGCGGTTCCAAAAAATTAAGTGATTGTTCGATATAAAAAGGCACGTCAATGCACGAAGACGCACATTGGCTTGTCTGGCACTGCTGGAGAATATGGCGCATGGAAGACTCCGGAGTGAGACTTAATGGATCACAATGATGGCTCATGAACCAGTTACGACTGCCGTGTGCCGTGGCCTCAGAACTCTGCGATGCTTTGGGACACCAGAATTACAGAGATGCACAGGAGGAACCACGCCGTGCCGGTTCCTCTGCAAGTACCTGCTGACAGGTCAGGGATATCTTAGCCAGCCTTTAGCGTATGGTGCCAGACTTGTTAAAGGCATCATGGGTTTGTCACAACATTAACTGTCCTTACACTGGGGTTGAACAGGCAAGCAGAAAACTGAGCTGCAATGTCCTTTTTCCCCAACATAATCGGCTTTATTGCACTCATGTTGCTCACTCATGTAATGTTTGTAATTATTTATATATATATATATATATATTAGTGCTGTCAGTTGATTAAAATTTTTTCGCATAAACATACACTGCATGACTGTCCTGCGTTAACTCGCGATTAATCACATTTTAATTGCAGAATTTTTTAAATCTTTTTTAAAATTACTTTTATCCATTTTATTTTAAGATATTTTTTAAACAGGATATTTATATTATAACAATTATATATTATTAAAATACTTTTTATGTAAGCTGTAAAGAAGCCCACATTGACTTCTGATTTATAAACGGAAACGGGCATGGGACATACGTGCGCACTCTTATAAATCTCAAAGATTTTTTGCACCGCATGTCCTGTTTTCCCTACATACGCCACCAGTAGTCATCTTTCCTACGCAATGTTTTATAAATGAGGTCCCTGGTGATTCCACAAATGCACAACATGGAGTTGACTTGTTGAAAACATCATTCCAACCTCTGCTGTCCAATAAGTACACATACACTACACATACAGTGAAATTCCTTTCTACTCGTTGGAACTGTATGTTTACGTGGTTTCAGTCGCTTTCATTCACGTTAAACGCTGGCTTTCAGTTGCAGTAAAGCTGGGCTAAAAGTTGGTAGAGAGGCTTTATAAGCTGGCTTTTACTGGGACAAAAAGCCGGTGCTGTGTCGAGGCCATCCATCACGGCCACTTTGTGCAGGGTGTCCGTTTAGTGTTTTAGTACACCTATTAAAAAACTTCCAGTCAAATAGCCTGATTGTTCTAAATTATTGTTAATACGAAACAGAATTCACCCAGCATTGGATTGTTCACCCACTAATAGCGAACGTGAGCTGGGTTTGACTGTTGTGAGATTATTTCACTGTGTATTTATCACAACGGCAAGACAGTAGACAAAACAAGTGATTTTATAGTTTCCCTTTAATGAATTTGGAGACACAGCAGATCATGTCTGTGATGATAATGGAGCAACAGTTTGTTGTTCCGCAACGGCCTAACCAGCAGTGGTCATGGTCCACAAACGTTAAATCTCCGTCCTTCAAATCCCACTATGATGGACGTGCCAGTATCGTCATCAAATTTCACGATCAACGGCTATTTCTTGCAATAAAATAACAGCAGTAGCCGACCGAGCTGCAGGTTCTGTGGCCAGAGCAACGTGTTACAACATAAATGTATTAATAATTGATTTAATATGCATTTCCTTCATAAGTGACCATGGTAGAAGCGGGATGCTTATACCATGGACTTTGCGGAAGCAACCATCCTACACGATAGCCTCCAAGTCCATTAATTTCTGATAATGGACACCTCGTTGGGCATTGTCCCTTACGCATGCTACAGTATATTTACAGTTATTGAAATGACCTCACCTTATATCTTTCATCTAGTGATCAATACACACTATGACTGGTATTACTGGTGGTGTGGGGATTGCAAATACTGACGGCAAATGCATTCAAATGTCCTTTCAGTCTTAAGGTGTTTTTGTCAGTGATGTTTGATGATAGTCATATAACGTGCTCACTGTCAGGTGTTCAGATTTCCTGAAAGATATTTATGCATTTGCAGCTTATTTTCTGCCTTTTTCCATGTAGTAAGTTAAGTAGTTTTCTGTAAAGGCTGCCTATTTAGGGAAGAATAACCATAAACTGAATAAAATATTTTGAATAAGATTGTTCATTAACTTTTTTTTTCTTTTTCTCATAACTGTATCCCAGTTTTCACATTACTATCTCAGTAGTTTAAACCAGGGTTCTCAACTCAGGTTCCTGCTTTGACACGCCCAATTCAAACGAAGCAGTTTTCATTCTCAGGTTCTTCTGCAGCTTCTGCAGAAACCTATTCTACAGACATTTACAGTCATTCTACAGAATGTAGAATAGGTTCTCCAGAGGCTTGTTAATGAGTCATTAATTTGGGCCAGGTGAGTGCATGAAAGGAAATGGCTCAAATCTGCAGGAAAGTGGTACTTGGGGACTGGAGCTGAAGAACCCCTTGAACAGATAAATATTAAATGAGATTATTATTTTACAAGGGTTTTCAGTCAAGACAGACTATGAAAAGGGTTGCAGTTAAATATAGATACAGTTTGCATGAGAAAAAAATAATACTGAATCATAACATAAATAAGTGTTTCAAACACAAGAAGCAGCTTTCAAACACAAGAAGCAACCCACTTCAGTACAAGTGTTTGGACAAGTAGAAGGAAGTAGTCCTGGGAACAGACGCATCTAAACTTAGTCAGGATACTGGGAGACTCAGTTGAGAACGAGGCAGACTGAGGATTGCGTAATGATTGTATCAGTAGTCCACAGGTGGAAAATGGAGCGCCTCTTACATTCAGGGAAAATTTGTGGTTAAAGGCCAGTTAACATTAAATAATCTGATTCCCTCACCACCTTCAAATCCAGTCTTAAAACACATCTTTTTAAAATAGCCTATTCCCTTTAGTGTTGGATTGATGACCACTGTATCACTGTGTATTGCTGTTTTATGTGTTTGAGTTTTATTTCTTTGCATTTTAATCTTATTTGTAAGGTGACCTTGGGTGCCCTGAAAGGCGACTATAAATGAAATGTAATATACTTATTAATTCATTGGCTGCCAGCATTAAAGTGTCTGTCATTGATCATGACACACTTTCACCAAAGTGTCGCAACACATACTTTGCTTCCTGCCCCCCTGTTAATCTGCTGATAAACTCTACAGGGCATAGTTTTTTAATGGTTTACCAGAACAAGTTTACAATACACAAATTACATGATGTGATCAGTTTTTATGGGGTGCTGTTAGTAGACAGAGCTACAGCACAGTCTGAAAATTTTGCATGAGTCCTGGTTTGGCTTCTCTGTGGATTTACAGAATCGGTAATGTAAACAGTAGGGGTGTGAAGAGACACTTACCTCACAATACGAGACGATATACAATATTGGGATTACGAGAACAAGACAAGACGATAACACAGGAAAGCGTGTGAAGAAACACTGTAGAAACGAGCGGTCTGAAGTGTTATTATGACTTTAAAATGTCGTCTTGTGTGTTTAGATGCCAGAATAGGTGGACAAAGTTCGTGAAGTAAATAAAAGTTTTTAGAATACCAGCGGACACTCGTGTTCAGAAAAAAACAAGACAATTATGGTTGAATGCAATAAGACTGAATAGAAATGATCATCAAAATGTTCACATTTGCAGCGCACATTTTATATCAGGTAAGATAAACTGAATGTTTAGTGATTGTTGTCTAGTCCTAATTAACAAAATTGTACATTATTAAGGAGAATGTCGGTATATAACCGTTGCCTTTATCAGCGCATTAGCAAGCATGTAAATGCCCTAAAAGCAATACAATGACTCATCATAACAGAAGGAGTGTAACTCTAATGCATTGCAAGTATTTCCGTTAGCTTAAACTTACCCAGCCATGCAGGTGCAGTTTGATGTTAAATGGTATTGTTTTCCCGATAAACGATGACCCAGGTGTCCTACATGTCATTCTTCTTGCTATGATGCTGGCTCGGCAAAACTTCAGACCGCAGTGCACAAAGATCCAGACGTAAGTTGATGTATGTTATTATTTGAACGTGGCCATTTATGACATAGTTGTAAGCATCCAGCGATTTATATGCTTTGAGTTTCTTTTTGCTGGACACACATTAATTTCGTTTAGGTCCATCTAGATGTCTGGCCACTCTACCGGCAGTCCTTCATGCCACTCCCTTAAGGCGTATGGATCAGCCAGTCTGCTTCCATCTGCTAGCGTTAATTTTTAGAATAACTGCCACGGTCCACAAGAGTGAGACTCTGAACATATTCCCACTGTTTTTACAAAAATGCTGCCAAAAATTGTTAGCTGCCGCTTGTTAACATAGCTTCTAGCCTCTGCTTTTGCCTCCAGGCTTAGCTCCGCCCACAAAAAACATCACAATGTTTACAAACACTGAAAGGGTCTATAGGGCATGAAATACAACTTAAAATGTAATTGAAGGTATCATTACTATTTACTGTGAACATGGAGAGGGAAATAAAAGCTTATGTTCACATCATTAAAAAGAGAAAGAGATGTAATTTAAAATCAGAGGCCATGGCCGGGGTGTTTCCCAGTTATGGTACACCAGCTTTAAGCTGGAGACACACTGTACAACTATTTGCCAGATTTCCCCTTGATTTCCGGTTGTGTGTAGTTGCCACTAATTACATGACAAGTTGGCACAGAAAGTTTCTGTGAGGAGGCGAACAGAAGCGCACGGCTGCAGCCGCAGTATTTCAAACGTGTTCCAGGTGAATCTAGTCATCAGTGTGGTTTGCCACTCAAATAAAATACACACATCACCAACAGTCAATGAGAAACAGGAGCTGGGACACAGAAAATAGCGCCAGTCGGCGAAGACAACAGGAAACAGCTGGCCTAATAGCTTGCTAATTAACACCTGATAATCCATGGTTCTTAAAAATATTTAATTCGTTCACCCCAAACTCCTGTTGCAGTCTAAAAAGTCCACACTGCAAGCGTCAACGCCTCCATGACTTGATCAACATGCATTTTTATTTTTTTGTGGATTTCTCAGAGGAAATGTGTCTCCACCCCCAATTGTCAAAAGTCAGTTTCCCCAGCACACAGAAAATGACTCCGAGAGCAGAGCCAACCTCGAGGGTATGGCAAGTCAAAATGGGCCAAATATTGCCCTTATGACGCATTTGTCACCCAAAACACTGTTTTTACGTGCATTAAAGTGCAATAAACAACTGTTTTTACTTGTGGCGAAAAATACGTTTTCTGTGGTTAGTTAATGCCGCATTTTGTGTCGTTCAAAGAACGTATTTAAAAAAACCCCGCCGTTTTAAATATGGCGTTTTGTGCAAGTACAACGTGCGCAAAAAACAGCATTTTGTTTTAATCATACCAGCCCCCTTTTTTAAACTGCCACTGAAATTGAAACCATGATCATCCAATCAGTAAAGACTGATGGCAGACAACAGTATATGCATCGTTCCAATAAGCCTGTTCTGCTGTTTAAACTGTCTGCTTGTGTGCTTGCATCTAAATGGAAACGCAACCCTTGTGTGTATAGTGTGTGTGTGTGTGTTTGTGTATGTACGTGTATATATATATATATATATATATATATATATGTATATATATATATAATTATGGCTGTCAAAGTTAAAGTGTTAACGCGTTAACTTTGAAACTTTGAAATTATGCTGGTATAATTTCATTGTGGGATGCAATCAGAAAAAGCAGGTTGTGTTTTTGAAGCTGTATCTTTTACACAGACAGTTTAGCTTTAAAGTTCTGCAAGATGTTTTTCTGGACCAGACTGAGGTATTTTATTACCTAATTTCTCCAAATAATGCAGGAGAAGGCGACTCAAACCGGCCACCGGTTGAGGAATAGAAAATGAAACTTAAACTCACTGAGAGACGGACCTTTGATCTTTATTAAAAGTGAATGGTTGTATCACACTATGCAGGATGCATGGCAAACATACAAGACAAGACACCAATGACTGTACTGTATTCTTATGGACTTGTCAAAGACTCTACTGTGTCCAGGTTTCAACATAGTGTTGAATACAAACTCAAACAAAGAAATGCTATTGCAAGGCATCAGAAATCCCATGGCCACATGAAATGAAATGAAATGAAAAATACTTTATTTATCCCTTTTGAGGGAAATTATTGTTGTAGCAGAGTTTTTTTT
>JAOXYM010026490.1:0-12676 GCA_028567055.1 Leptatherina wallacei
TTCGTAAGGCGCACACTGTGCTGGAAGTAATTTGGCTTTCTGTCTTCTGATAATAAAGAGAAACAAAATCTGAGTCTACCTCTCAAATGTCCAACACTGCTTCCTCTCCTCGCGGCTGTTTCACCTGCAGTCAGGTGGTGTTGTCAATCCTGAGCGCACACACTGTGGCAAAATGACAGAAATAGGAGGCGAGAAGAGAAAACCAGTACAGATGGGTGAAGCTGAATGCGGTCTCAGATGTGTAGTCTCTTTTTCCTTTCGTCTCTTGTATCACCACTTGTGTCACCACTAGTTTTGTCTTTTCCTCTTAAAAGTTTATTACAGCATAACTTCCATACTGATTTGATCCGTTTAGTCATTTATGTCTTTATTCCTTCTCTCATGAAAAATTTTCTCACAAGTTTGCTTAACATCACAAACAAAGTGAAACAGTTTGCTTGACAGTGGACCAAGACACTCCTTAAAGGGTCCTTGGTTTGGTTGCTTGGTCTGCAGCAGGGAGCTGAGCTAACGCTGTAGCCCAATACCAACAACAGTTGGTTTGCTTAAGTTGGATCAAAAGGCAGTGGACACCAGGGCCTTGTCTTTTAAATTTATTATTTAGGTCATATGGAGTTTTTTCCCATATGTAGAGGAAGAATAAAAGTAAAATGAATGATCTTGGCCTTACATGAGAGATAAACGATGAGAAGTTTTTGGGTTATTTTCAACTGTTGTGATCATTCTTTCACATGAGTGACTGATCCCCATTGGTCTATTTTTTATTCTGAGGTCTAAAACCTCTCTATGACTTACATGTCTACTGCAGACACAACTTATTTTTAATAAACAGAACAATAAGCTGGGAAAATAAATACATAGTGGTATATTTTGGAAATAATTTCTAGTGATTTGCATCAATTCTACATTTTTTACATAATTTGGATGTTAGTTAAATCCAATAAAGCTTTAAATGGATCTATAATATAATATATACATAATAAATATTCTTTTTGTTGTTTGTTTGTTTTTTTTCAAAATTCTTGAGGTTCTCAACCTGCAGAATCTAATGTGTTGTAATGTAAAAGGCTCTGCAGGAACGGTGTTGAGTCTGAGGTTTTCCTGAACCTGCAATTAAAACGTACCTATTTTATTGCATTTTACACCTGGTGTCTTTTTTTTGGAGGAGTCTCATTGCTTTGTCGAACAGAGGTGACTTTTTACTTTTATATATTGTCCACATATGACGACAGACATTTTTCTCAGAAACTATTTTATGTACTAAGACCAAATTTACTTCCATATTATGGCCATACCCTTATCAAAAATCATGTAGAAAATATTAAAATGCACAAAAATATTTATAGCTCAAGTCTCAGGAGAAGTACGGTCTATACTGCTGAGACATCACATGCCACATGACAGGCATTACAGGTTAATCATTTAACCATACAAAAGGTAAATTTGAATGCTGTTGCACAGCAAAACAGTAAGAAATATAAAAGTGAATGTATGGAGGACCGTCGTGTCTGATAAATGCTAGCTCGCTGGCTGATATGAATATTTCCCTCCAAAAGTGTAGGAAATTATTCAGCTGGTTAGACTCATATCAGCCATCATCACTGAAATCAACATAAACATAATAAAGTATTCAGTGACAAACATGTCTGTGCAGCAGTACTAAGTTTATTTGTTCCGTTTATTTAGTTTTTACTGTCAGTAATCTGATCGCTGCCGTCTGATCCATGGTAGAAACTATTGGAGGCTCCATGACCCACGTGATGGCTGTCGTAACTCTGAGTTGATCGAAAGCCTTGACTGTGTGCTTTTATAATTGTGACACGTGATTTTCTGAACTGACGAATGGCCGTCAGTCGCCAGAACGGATATGGTCACATCATTCTCTCCTAACTTGGAAAGGCATCTCTCCAGACCTTCCACCTCAAGCCAATAACTGTTCTTCACTTCTGTGACTTTTATAGTTTCCTGTGCTACGACCAACTTCGGATGTCAAAGAGCGAGTAGATTCCATATGTAGCATTATGACCTGGGATGTCATACCTAGAGTCTTCTGACAAGATCAGCAGCTCTTTACATTAGGTGCTCAGTACAGCCTAAATGTGTACCGTCCAGGCATTATTGACCTCTAGGATAACACAGACCTTCTTTATGTTGAACCACTCTCTTTTTGAGATAGTTTCTAGACCAATGGTGTCACACACTTCCATAAATGTACTGCACTCATTTCCACAGCCAGGACAGATACACTCCATTATTCCTCTAGAGACTGAGAATTCCACATGTAGTCATGCCCAGTGATACATTCTGTTGTAATCCTAAGCCCTTATCCAATTTTGGAGACTATTGGTGGTCTCACCAATCATTTGCCACAACCTTCCCAATGGCACACATGAAAGAACTTCAAGAATTCACCTATTGACATAAAAACTCTCCGGGGGAATGCGCTTCTTCATCTTCAACATCACTGACACTTTCATACTCATCACTGATGCTTCCCTCACCGGTCAACTTAACTCATCATCTATAGCTGCTTTTCCATTACAGTTTTTTGCAAAATAAAAGCAATATTTCAACAATTTCGACAAAGTATAATTGCCATTTGCAGTTGTTACCATTGAATGGTGTTTAGCGCAAAAGTAGTAATTCTTGTAAAATCTTGTCCCGCGAGACTCGTTCTGGAGCAGCTTTTTTGGCTGCCACTACTGCTGTTGCTGCTGTCCACATCAGAAGACAAAAGCAGTGGGTGATAATTCAAAGGCAATGTCCATATTGGGAGCTAACACCAATAAGGGATTTCTGGGAGAGGATTGTAACCGAGGAATTCACAGACAAATTATGGATTCAGAATTTCAGAATGACTCAGGATACGTTTAATGAGCTTTGTAAACTTCTTGTGGCACCAGACATTTCATTCCCTCGGGAGGCATCTCCAGAAGCGAGAGGCTTGATTGAGAGAGGCTTAATTGATTCTAATAAGCTGGCAACTTAATCCGAGTAAACACCTGGTGATGTGTAAATGCAGAAAGTGTTTCCATTTCACTTTTGCAATGTACTTTGATATAGACACGTCCGGAAAACCATCTCACGAGAGCGTAAAACTTTTAAGCAATATTTTTGGGTTTTATTTTTAAATGTAGGTGTTTCCATTACTTTGTTACTGCAATATTTAAGTTTTGTGCAATTGTAGGTTTTGTGCTATGTATGCATGCCTGCATGACCTGTAGCAAAAATGAACTTTAAGGTTCCAAGGTGATGATGACATCCTCATCATGAAAGAAATGATACTGGTACTCATCATTGCTGTAAAGAATAAACGTAAATAAAAATTCATAGACCTTAAAACTTTGTTGGGATTATATTTATTACAATAATCATACATAAAAACTGTCCAGTGTTTCCTCCATTTTGTTACAGTAATGGTTGTGGATAATTATTGTGTAGTGATCCAGCCAGTGCTGGCCGAATAACTAAAATGACCTTTGTCTGTGCTTTGATAAGGCAAAAATGTGTGAACAAGGATGTTTGTTGTGCTTCTGAGGGATGTTGAACATAATGATGTGAATATAAATTTTCTTTTAAAAACCATGGTATTATTCTTCTGTAACTATCAATGTTCAGTTACTCCTAACATCCAGACAATTATACAACTTACTGTACTAAACACAAACATGACCTACATTTGTGTACAATTTACAACATATTAACATCATTGTGCAATATATACACAGCACATAGAACAGCTTATTTAGGATTATATCTCTATAGCTCTATTCAATTCTCTTTTTTATAATTTTGCTTTTGGGATTAGTCAAGTACTACATCCTGTAAATGTTTTAATGGTTTTAAGTCTGTTCTTCATCAAGTTTTTTTTTTTAAATTTTTTTAACTAAGCAATATAAAAGGTGCTAGTAATATATACAGAGTGTTAATCTAGTATGAAAGATGGACTAAGGTCAAATATTGAAAATTTTTCATATCCATTTATATATGTTATTGAGCTGTCAGGTGGTCAGAGACATATCCAATCTGATCTTTGCAGAACACAGGGTTCAAATGTCAAAGTAACCCATGTGACCTACAGTCAGGCCTCAATTGGTCAGCTAATGACAGCTAGCAATTGTCATTATCACATTAGTCGTCGTGTCCTTGGGCAAGACACTTCACCTTCCTTGCCTCCAGTGTTGACACCACTGGTGTATGAATACGTATGAATGTTCGGTGGTGTGCGTTCAGGTTGGTGCACATTGGCAGCCACGTTTCGGTCAGTCTGCCCCAGGGCAGCTGTGGCTACACATGTATCTTACCATCACCAAGTATGAATGAATAATTGGATTCAATGTAAAAGTGTCTTTGAGTGTCCACAAAAGCGCTTTATGAATCTAATACATTATTATTATCATCGGACTTAAAAAGGAAAATATTTTTCCAAAAGTAGATCATAGTGCATTATGTTGATTTGTGATGGCTATGCATTTTTCTTCTTACCACTAAGCACGGAGACACATTTGAAGCAAATTATCCAAGTAATCCTACATGCTAAACTAAACTAAACACATTACAAGAATACAGCCTGCAGGATGAAAGTGAGGGATATCATGGAATTTAGGATAACGTGTCTGTTGTGGAAAACAGAGTCATGGTAAGAGATAGTCTATTTCTTTGGAGGTTTAGCACTTGCTGTGAAAACCTCTGTATTTATGAACGCTGCTGTTTGAGCTGAAAGATGTGTTTAATAAGAGGCTCAAAGAAGGATGGAGTCAGAGACCTACATTTCAATGATGGACATTTGTGTATACTGTCTGTTTAGAAGCAAGGGTATAGCTGATGACTTAACTTCACCTGTCTCTTCTAACCTTGCCTGGCACGTTTTCACACTGTGTCATTTCAGTGGATTGATGCCACTGACCCACTGTTAGAGGATGTTGGCCAGTCAGTAGAGCTCAGGTTATAGGCAGTGATTAAAAACACTGCTTTAGGCTTTAGTCAAGTCATTCCTTCAAGGCTGTCTTAAACAAGCCCAGATTAAATAAGGCTGAGCTACATTTGTGGAACAAGTCGAGACCCACTTAGGAACTGGTGTTAGTTTGAGTCTGACATTTTGGGTGAATTTCTTTCTTGGGAGACTTTAAGAAAAAACCCTGCTGAAGTTCTTCTAACCAGCACATATTTACACTAAACAGCACATTATTGACAGTTCAAAATCCTGCAACTGTACTTCTTCTACTTGGTGTGGACATGCATGTGTGTTTCTAAAGAGACACGCCACCTAAATAATTCACCACAAACCTCACAGGGAAATGGTCTCGCTCCTGTGTGGATTCTCATGTGCAGATTTAAGCTCGTCTTGCAACTTAATCTTTGTCCACATTCATCACAGCGGAATGGTTTCTCTCCTGTGTGGACTCTCATGTGTTGTTTTAAGTTTGTCTTCTTGTTAAATCTTTGTCCACATACATCACAGCTGAATGGTTTCTCTCCTGTGTGGACCATCATGTGTAGGTTCAAGTTGGTCTTGATACTAAATTTTTGTCCACATTCATTACAGCTGAATGGTTTTTCTCCTGTATGGACTCTCATGTGTATGCTTAAGCTTGTCTTCTGACTAAATCTTTGTCCACATTCATTACAGCTGAACGGTCTCTCTCCTGTGTGGGTTCGCATGTGTTTGATTAAGTTTGTCTTCTGACTAAATCTTTGTCCACATTCATCACATCTGTATGGTTTTTCTCCTGTATGGATTCTCATGTGCTTGTTCAAGTATTTCTTTTGACTAAACCTTTGTCCACATTGATTACAAGTGAATGGTTTCTCTCCTGTGTGGATTTTCACGTGTTGGTTTAGTTCTGCCTTTCGACTAAATCTTCGTTCACATTCCTCACAACTGAACGGTCTGTCTCCCGTGTGGATTTTCATGTGTTGGTTCAAGTCTGGCTTTCTAATAAATCGTCGTCCACATACATCACAGGGAAACGGTCTCTCCCCTGTGTGGATTTTCATGTGATCGTTTAAGTTTGTCCTGCAACTAAATCTTTGTCCACATTGACCACAGCTGAACGGTCTCTCTCCTGTGTGGACTCTCATGTGTTGTTTTAAGCTTGCCTTGTTCCGAAATTTTTGTCCACACTCATCACAGCTAAATGGTTTCTCTCCACTGTGGATTCTCATGTGCTGATTTAAGCTTGCCCTTTCCCCAAATCTTTGTCCACATTCATCACAGCTGAAAGGTTTTTCTCCTGTGTGGGTTTTCATGTGTCTGTGCAAGTGTGATTTTATACCAAATCTTTGTCCACATTCATCACAGCAATATGGTTTTTCTCCTGTGTGGATTATCATGTGTTGCTTTAAGTTTGCCCTGTTTCTAGATCTATGTCCACATTCATCGCAGCTGAATGGTCTGTCTCCTGTGTGGGTTCTCATATGTACGATTAAGCATGCCTTGTGAGTAAAGCTATGTCCACAATCGTCGCAGCTGAATGGTCTCTCCCCTGTATGGATTCTCATGTGGTATTTTAAGCTTGTGCTCTGAGTAAATCTTTGTCCGCAAATATCACAGCTGAATGGTTTCGCTCCCGTGTGGACTTTCTTGTGTCGGGTTAAGTTGGACTTGAGACTAAATTTATGTCCGCATTCTTCACAGCTGAATGGTTTCTTTCCTGTGTGCGTTCGCATGTGATCTTTTAAGATTGACCTCTCACCAAAGCTTTTTCCACATTCCTCACAGCTGAATGGTCTCTCTCCTGTGTGGATTTTCATGTGTCTCTTAAGAACTGCCTTATGACAAAAGTTTTTACCACAAACTTCACATGAAACATTTTTTTCCCCTGTGTGGACTTTTTTCTGGGTATTTACAAATTTTGTCCCTCTAAAACTTTTCTTTCTGTTCAGACAGCTTAAAGAACATTTTGTTAAATGACTCTGAAGAGATTGTAGGGAGGGAAACTCTTCACCACATTCAGAGCAGCTCTGGTATTTTTTGGCAGTGTTACACTCCCCCTCACTGTTCACACCTGATCCATGTGCATTGTTGTCATTCCAGCCTTTATAACCATCTTCCATTTCAGGTCCAAAATGTGACAAATACATCTCAGATGAGCTTGAAGCCTCTCTTACACTATTTGGCTCTAAATAACTGTTTGGGTCTGGATTACTGGTTATTTCTGGGCCTCCACAGTCGTCCTCATCAGGTTCTGATTTAATCTTTTTAGCTGGATTGCTGGCTAGAGCCTCTACGTCTGTGTTGCTTTCAGTTTTTGTTTGATGAAGATAGCCTGAATATGAAAAAGGCAGAAGTTCTTTATCATCATCATCTTCACTCTTCAGAGGAGCCATCATCATTGGTAAACTGGTGACACTTTCCACCTGCCCATCATCAACTGCCATAGTTCGTCTGGCTCTTCTTTTATGAGATGGGACTGTTGGTCCTGATTGTCCAGACTCCATTTACAAGGAACTACCTCTGTAATCCCCAACAGCTGCTGTACATCTGCAGGCAACACTGAAATAAAAAAAAGAAAGACTAAGTTGGATTTCAAGACCATGTAGCATAAAAATTCCCACCTCATCCCCTAAGAGTTTCTTCAAAAGAAGAGCAGTGTTGTGTAAAATGTTGAGTTATGTTGTAGAGAAAACCTGGTAAAGGAGAAAATCTTATTACCACCTCAACTTTATCAGCTGATCATCAAAAACAGCGCTGCAACAAATAAGTGGTCAGGGAGACTGAAACATCCAGTTTCATTCCTTCGCTCAGGGGATTTGCCCTGCAACCAACTTACCGTCTCATACAACAGCTTGGCTCAGTCTACTGGACTGGGTCAGGTTGACGTGAACTTCTAAACATTGCCAGGAAACATTATGCAGAATTTAGACATTGAGCCAACTTTCCATTCTTAAAGTATTTATTTCCCCACTCAGACTTAAGTAATTGACTGGAGTAACATTGTTCACTTTTTATTCTTCATTTATTACGGCAGCTTGATAGAATTTATATTGAACATATTTCATCTATGTTGATATATTATCAACAATTCCATGCCACTACAATCTTTATAGATTTATTTTTACTTATCATATACTTTTCTAATTATTTTAAATACCACCTATTTATGTGGCTCTATATATTGTTTTGTCTTATCCAAGTACACTGGTTTTATGAACTCTATTTGATTTGATTTTACTTTATTTTGATTTATAATTCTTTAGAACTCGTTTCTAATTTTAATTCTTGTCACTCTTATCCGTTTGTTTTTTTCCTTTTTGTTTTCCTCTTTAAAAGATTATTTGATCCGTTTTTACTTTTTAACACCAGTGGTTTTCTCTACACTGGTGGCTTTGCCTGCTCAGGTTGTTGCCGCAGTGATCACTCTTGTCTGGGTAGCTGAGGGTCCTGTGGAGTGGATCCCAGCATAAGGCTGGCCAATATGTTAAGATATTCAAATATATCGAGACTTTTTGACGAGAGATATAGAACGAGGGAATATCGTGTATATCAAGATAGCTTGCTTTGAGTCAAAAGTATGTCTTTTTTTTTCTTTTTGCACAGCTGTACTTTTGTCATTGTCATTGAAGAGTGTTTTTCATTATTTCAATTTCAGTCAACTATTTTAATGCACATGTGCTGATGATCCCTAATAAAAGTGCATTTAGTACTCGAGGCTGTAAATTAGAACTGTCTCTTTGGTTAAGTAACCAAAGAGACATATAATCACGAGATATATATATCGTGATTCAGGTAAAAAATATTGAGATTTGAAATTTGGTTCATATCGCCAGGCCCGGCCCGGCTTGCCCTGTTTTGGGTGGTTCCTGTGATGGTGGCCTCTGTGGTCCTGGGTGGGTTGGCTTCTGGTGTGGAGAGATCCCCAAAATATCATTTCCTCACAGCAGCGTCAAGCCGGATGTTTATTTTTCCGACATATTGTTATTCCTTCATTCGTTTATATAAAAAAAAAAACAGTAACTATGGATTGGTGTTAATGTTTGAAAACAGGGTGGGGGAGTGGACATGCACTTTGTTTGTTTGTGTGTGCGTGTATGAAAGAAATGATGAGGCGTGTGCTTTAAATTTCTGTTATATTTGGTGTGTGAAGACTTCTCTTTTATGCATGAATTGTTTTTAATATGTAAAGCACTTTCTGTTGCCTTGAAATGAAAAGCATTTAATAATAATAATAATAATAATAATAATAATAATAATAATAAGCTCTGTTATCCTAATCTGGCTCTCAACATTGGCCTTGAAGGCTCACTATATCTCCCCTGGTATGGAATACAAGCTGCTGTTCTGTCCCCCTCCACCCCCTCTCCCTCCCTCCCTCCTGACTCAGCTCTACTGAAGGACGTTTCGTTTGAATCTCAGGCGTCAGAGACTGGAGAGATGAACTCGGGAAAGTTCACAGACTCAATCCCATGACCTCACCGTCTATGTTGGTCCCTCCCATCATATCTCTTATGTTGTGACTGTCTGTATTTGTCCTTCCCTCATGTTATTTTTCTCTGACCTGCAAAAAGGCAGCGCTGCCTTCTACCTGATCCTGTTTATGTTCATGTTTAATGTCTGTTCTTGGACTGGTTGTACTGGGAGAAAAGGCTTATGATAGGCTGTAATGCAAAAGGCAAGGAAAACTGTTTTTCTATCAAACTTTTTATCAACCCTCTTTTTTCCTATTGCATCACACGTCTATCGAGTTGTTTAATCCACTTATACCATGGTCCCACACAGCAAACATTTTACAACATGTATTTATTTTTTTTAAACTTGCCAAATATGCTGAAGTTCAGGAACTATTTCATGTTGGCCTCCAAATAATTTTTATGCTAAACAACCATTGTCCAGAAATCCATGCTACAGCGCGTTTCTATCATTCGCCTGTCAAAGCCAGCTGATCTGAACCAGTTGATGAACGCGTTTCTATGGTGATGCTGTAACGGAGTGATATAACAGTGATTTAACTTGCCGAACTACGTATGCATATCTATAAAAATAATGCTTGCCAGTTGGCATTAAAATTCTCACTAACTGTGGTATGAATGTTATCGAATTATCGCCCAGCCCCATTTAAGAGTACATAACCCAGTAAAGCACAGCCAATTATTTCTCTCATCATTTTCAGAGTGTATTGTAGAGATCCTGCAGTAATGTTCCTTAATGTTTACCTGTTCACATGTTTTGCGAGTATTGACTGAAGGTGATACCTTGCATGTGTGTGGTGTTAACACTAGAACTCCCACAGCCCAGCCATTTGGCTTTTCTAACTTCCATCCCCAGAGGGCAGCCAAGTGGCTGGATTAGAGCTAATATCCTAACTCAGGTGTGAACACAAACCATTTATCTATAAATGATGCAGTTACTCATGCGAAATGAGAGGTGACACGTGGACCCACTGAAAGGGAACTAATGTTGCTTTGCTTATTGTTTTCCTGAGGGACTGCAAGCAAAAATCATTATTACATCAATACATTTGTAGACATTCACTCCATGTGAAATCGTATCATGATTGTTATTCGCGATTTCTAGCCTTTGAAACATGCTCCATAGTCGGGCATAAGCTATTTGTGATGACTGAAACAATACAGTGAGTTTTGCCCCTTCCAGTCCCAACTCAGGACAAAAAAATTCTCAGTTGTCATTTGAGGTTTCCAGGCTCCAGCACTATGGAAGCATATGTGCACCTTTAAGGGCAATTTGCAATTCAATATTAAATTTGATCATAGTAGCAATGTAATCTTCGATATAGTTTTGATAATCTTAATGACAAGCAGGAATTAAAATTAAATTATCAAATGTCATATTGCCATGGCATACTTGCACCTTTATTCAAATGGATCTTCATTTGGCAAATTGTGTTGAAGTATGTGTGCACTTTTAATGTTAAAATGGCAATTTAATATTTATTTTCGTCATGCAATTTGACAATGCATTTGGCAATTGTCGATTCAATGTGCAAAGTGGCAATGCAATCCTCTCATCACTTTGTATTTGTTAATACAACAGCGCCCCCTCACTGCATTGCATTTTGCCAAACGCGTTATCTGCACCAAAATTCAATTTGACATTTCAAACTGTCAGTTCTCTCATCAAGGCGGGTCTTCTTTAACAACGTCACTTCTGTGGCTGCCAGGTATTGGCTATTCCTCCCCTGAACACGCCCATTTCGACCGACCTGCCAAAACCACCATTATGGCGGAATGTAGCTGTTGCAGCCAAACCGGGGATAATAAACAAACAAAATAACGTTAAAAACTTTACTGGCAAAAAAAAACTGAA
Source organism: Leptatherina wallacei (assembly GCA_028567055.1). Taxonomy (NCBI): domain Eukaryota; kingdom Metazoa; phylum Chordata; class Actinopteri; order Atheriniformes; family Atherinidae; genus Leptatherina; species Leptatherina wallacei. The sequence continues at coordinate 11,264 of JAOXYM010026490.1, forward strand.
CTAGTTGTCCGCGTGAAGCACTGAGTCGTCAAGCCCATACCGAGCCGTCACCAACGGGGGTTTCGCCAGTGGCGAGGCCCCGACCACACCGGGTACGAGCGAAGAGGTTCGTCGGTATCACACCGAAAGTTGTGACCACCGAATTGTGTGACTCCAGGAGGCGCTGCAGCGTTTTACCAGCTTGTTTCAGCGTCTAATCAGCATGGTTAGTGTGAAAGAAGAGTGCCAATAAAAATTGCTACTTTCCTCCCTACACAAATAACATAAGGTTCTGCATCTCGCTATGCTTTTAATCTTCTATGTAAAGCGCTGCAAATGGTCTTGTAGCCTACATGAAACGTGCCATAGTTACAAATAAACTCGCCGCAATCTTCATCAAATGTATTAAAAACACACATTTCTCCACAGAGAAGTAACTATAGGTATCTGCCGCTGTCAAATAATGTGACCTTAATGTAACTCCATGGTAAGTGTCAGTTTCTTCTCCCTGATGTCTGAAAACACGCATGTCACCTCTTTGATCAACAACTAGGATAAAGTGCAGGTGGTCACATGAACTGACACGTCGAAATAGACGAGCTCTTAAGTACAATTAAAAAAAAGAAAATTTCCTTTAAAATAATAAACAATAATAATAAAAACGTTGCGTACGCTTGAAATTGGATCCATCTGATATTAGCTGTGACCCGACAGACATAACGGAGAGCTAAATATCTCATTCATGAATACGTGACAGTTGAGGTCCCTGTCCGTCAGATTGATCGCACACCCTGTTATTGTAGGGATAAATCTTTGGCCGAATGGCCAGCGCCTCCGATTTGCCCCCAGGAGAACTGCAGTTCAACTCCCGCCTGCTACCACAAGCAGCACCTATTATAATAATCTTAACCAATAATCACATTTTAAAATAAAAAATTGGTCTGAGGCTTCGATGAGTAAATAAAACATAACAGCGAGCGACAGTAAATATACGTACAGATCATAGAAGGAATTTAACTCAGAATAGATGTTCAGCATGTAAATGTTTTCATTGTTATTTTGCCAGTTGACAAACTTCTAGTCACATAGAAACCGTGGTGGAGCGCTACTAACCTGCACAGTATAGGCACGTTCATTTTAGATCAGCCTATCTAACTTATCTAGCTGATCTGTTCTTTTTAGACGCTGAAAGCTGTTTAGACACAACAGCGCCTCTAGTCACAGAATCTGATGGTCACAAAATTCAGTGTCTCCTCTGTCTCTGGAGGCATCAGCTGGATTACACTCTGTCCGACTCATCATTAGGATGTGCGGTAGGCCTTGTCAAAATATCTATAGTAGGTATGCTACGTTTATATCAATTCAATTCAATTCATCTTTATTTGTATAGCGCCAATTCACGACAATGTCATCTCATGGCGCTTCACAGACAAT
>JAOXYM010027088.1:0-12639 GCA_028567055.1 Leptatherina wallacei
AGTTGATTCTTTGACAAACAGGAAGCCAGTGTAAAGATCTGAGGACTGGTGTTATATGATCCACTTTCCTGGTCTTAATGAGGACTGGTGTTATATGATCCACTTTCCTGGTCTTAATGAGGACTGGTGTTATATGATCCACTCTCTTGGTCTTAGTGAGGACCGACTTTGCGAGGGAACATAAATATATTGCGAGGTAAATATATTGCGAGGGAATGTACAAGCATTGTGAGGGAACACAAAAGTATTGTGAGGGAAAGCAATAGATAAAACTTTCCTTATGTCCCTTAAGTGTAACTTAAGTGTAACCATGTAACTTTTGCCCACTAGGGGGCTAAACCTGTAACTTCCCACAGGCCAGACGACACTGTCGCAAAATCAAACTGTCTTTTTCTTTCTGGCCTCTTCAGACACGGTTTTCACCTTCTTACTTCGTTCAGCCATAACAAACTTTCGAGGAAAAAGTAGCAGTAGTGTATTTAGTAGTGTTTATAGAGGGGGAGCCGTAAAGCAAAGCGCTGCAAGTCAAATGATCCAATGAGAGACGGATCCGCTCCAGTAAAGTAACAATGTCTGGTTTTTGAAGACGGTAGCCCCCTTGGAGCACAGACATGTGTCAAACACTGAATATTGACCCCAGAAATCCTCCATTATTACTCACATTAGGCTGATATATGGGTCAAAAGTTACACGGTGTCCCTTTAAGGGTCTCTGTAGATACCAACTGGTTGGATTGTTTGTGTAATAATGACACATGTGGATCGCATCAGGCTTCACAAGCATTTTACAACCTTCTTCCAGCGTGGAAATGTACCAGCATCTGTCAACCAATCCTTGTCCACACTTTTTTCTATGAAACACAACTCCTACTCTTCTCCCAGCTCTGGACTTCTGACACTTCAGATTTTTATGGAAAAGTTCTTAAGATAAAACTCTAAAGCTTTTACTAGACCAAACTTAATACTGACCTCCACATAGCTTCTTCACAGCATAAATGAGCAGCCCGATGCAGAGAAGACCCAACGCAGGTACACCAACAGCAACAGCGGTCCAGATCCTGTCCCGTGGGCGATCTTGAGTTGGTGATCTGCTCCGTGGAGGTTCTGCAGTTGATGGGATGGGATCTGGCTCTGGAACAAACAACGAGAAGATGTTTTAACAAACATGATGGGATCAGTAATGAAACAGATTCCTTGTCAGATGAGAACATCAGGCCTCATCCACCAGCAAGTCTTCACAACTAATTTCTTCTTTAATCCTACAATACATACTTTTATGTGTCTTCTACAACAGACATGATGACATTCATCAATATTTTCCACTCAGAACTATTCAACAGTTCTGACATGTTTTTAAATACTTTTGGTAATTTATAAATCATGTGTGTTTTTTATGACCCTGCATAGCGCCTCTGGGAGCGCTTTTGTTTAATGTTTGTTCTTGGACAGGTTGTACTGGGAGAAAGATTTCACTGTGCCAGGACGCTGGCTCAATGGAGACAATAAAGCTGATTTTGAATTTATTATTTTAAAATAAATTAAGTTCACCTACACTTTAATACACATGGAGTTTATTGGCAAATGTTCCATCAGTTAGTGGTTCCTCTCAGGGTTCCATCACACAGGGGAAAATTTATTTTCGTGTATTCGCCTCAACTTCCCAAGTCATGTGCACATGCATGCATATCGTTGCACAGCGTGGACTGCAAGAACATAAAGAAATTGAGTTGGAAAATCTTCAAACTTTTAGAACTCAAAGCCATTTTTTTATTTTATTAATAATGTATTTTAATGTAAAATGTAGAACCTGAACCCTTTTAATCCCCTGTCACCATGGTGACAAGATGTTTTAGGACAGCCTCAGTTATCAGACTATGAGACTAAAATGATGTAAAATAGATATAGCAGCATGAAGGAATTTATTACGACCAGTACTTTATAGAAATAACAGCCAGATCAACAGGGACCAAGACTTTTCTCATTCTACATCATTCTGTCAAGAAACAATATTGTCCATTACACTGATGCATCACATCAGGAATATATTCACATTAAAAAAAGGGAGCCGAGTACAGACCCCTGTGGAACACCTATAATCTGAAACCTATTGGCTCTGAAACACACAACAGAAACTATTTTCTTCATATATTTACCTCCTATCCTCACTAAACCGACTCCAACTCAGCTTCTTAGCTTTATTCCAGCCAAAAGCCCCTTTTAACTTGTACCTACTCTTCTCAACTCTACAAGGTTTCAGGGTTTTTTCCACTGGGGGTTTCTCAGGCCTGAGTGGGGCATTGAAATGAAACAGGCGGAGTATTACACTGCTAAAAGGTTTTGCAGAATACTTCCTGTTTTCAGTTGCATACTAAATGTTATTGGAAATACAATGCAAATTTAAATCTTTGTATCCTTCATTCATTTAAAAAGAGTTTTCTAGGACTTCACCATTAAATAAAAAGGTTACAGCGTTATTATTATTACATAGTTGTTTACTAATCATCAGAAAACGGGTTTAGTAGAGCCGGTCGGGTAGAGTAGAGCAGGTAAGTACAAGTGGAAAAGGGGCTATAGAGGACCATTATTTTTCTTCTTTTCAGACACTTTTAAGGCTTCTGCACCAGAACATAATCTGTTTGTTGATGTTTCTATCTGCATCAACATGACTCTCTTTGCAACCTTTATGTTAGAAAGTGTGAGTCATGTCAGAAGGTGGGGAGGTCTTGGTCTGTTTCCAGGGATGTCCCTTTATCCTGATCAGGTATTCTGAGCCGCAGTTAAGACACAAAGACCTCAATGAGTTTCTATTTTCTAGAATAAATAACTAGTAACTCGTGTTTGGATAAATATTTATCTTAATCTGCAGCTTTCTCCACTCTGCACCACCGTTTCCCTCCATGTTTGGATATTTATCTCCAGAGAACCAAATACTCACCCACAACAGTTAAGCAATAGTCCTTCGATATCCACTTCCCATTACTGAGTTTGGCAATGTAGCATCCGCTGTCTTCCAGTTTCAGGTTGTTAATGGTCAGCGAGCCAGATTTAGGGTCCACCTCTAATCTCCTGGAGCCATTCGTATTTCCTTTTCCATCAACCACTCGAGCTATAACCTTTTTTCCTGGCTCACGATACCAGAACAGAAGATCTTTGGTTTTTAGCTCAAAGGGTCCAAAGACGAAGGTGATGCTGTGACCAGTCTTCCCAGTCAGATTTTTATCTTCTCCTCTGACAGCAGCAACAACCACTGAAGAGACAGAGAGAGTGATTACTGTTGGTGAACCACATGTTACATGTAAACAGGAAACATTGTATAACAGAGGACCCTGTCACACAGGTGTGCTTCATGCCTCATTGATCACTCGTTAAAAAGAAAACCAGTTCCGGTATGAGGAGTGTGTGTGTTGGTATTCATGTGTATGAATAAACAGTTTGAGCTATCATTCAAATTAAACAAATAAATAAATAAATACATCCTCAGATGAACAACAGCACATGACAGCAGGTTTCAGGAGGAAAGACATCAGAAATGATCTGAGAGAAACAGCTGTTGCTGGTTTCAACTATCTGGAGTCCATCATTCCACAGAGACGAGGTTATGGAGGGAAAATCCACCCAAGGTCATTGTGCATGTGTTAGACGTGTTTATTAAATGTATTATAAACTGTGTGTATCTGCAGATACTGATGATTGTGTGCATTTAAACACACATTTACATCCAGAAATGAAAACAAACTAAAACGATGCACGCACAAATTATGTCATTTGCTTTCAACCTCACAAATATAAAAAAAAATTTTCATGTGTGCTCCAATGCAGACCTATCCTTAAATACGTGTGCTCAGATCGACTGATACGTTTACCAGATTTATACCAAAACATAGTTAACCAGTTACGTTTAACAATAAACAAAGTTAAATTTACGATGGGAAATCACTTGATTGATCAGCAGCACCGGTTAAATGCAGATTTGTCCGTGCATAAAAGGCGATTCGTGCACACATATTAAATCATTTCTATACACGGGAGCCTTTTTCAACACAAAACTATTCAAATTGTGTGCTCAAAAGGTGAAAAAAAAATTTCCAGTCAAATGATCCAGTCAAAGTCCAGAACTGGACCTGACTGAGATGCTGCAAACATCAATTAACTGAGACAACCCTGGAAAGAAGAGCAGAGCAACCATGAGAGAGACTGATGACATCATCCAGAAAACCATGATTGCACTTAAAGCCGCTACAGGAGCTTCTACAAGCTGCTGGATCATGCAGTTTTACACTGATCCTGGAATTTTGCCTTCTTTTCTAATATATAAATAACAATACAGTGTAATATCTCTCATGGTTATTAATCTAAAGTTACATTTAAGATCTGGCAGGTTCCTGGTAAGTTTTCCGAATAATTCCCATTCCTTCCTCTTCCTCCGAGGGATATGAACTCTCTATGAAAGCCTCAACTAGAATATGTGCACGTACAATATTTCTCTGCCTAGAAAACAACAGAACTCTAATTCTCTAAGGAATAACACCCAGACCCGATTAATGTCAGAGTTGTGCTTCACATTCATTAACAGGAAATGTGTAATTTATGGAAGGAAACACATGTGTAGTTTTATTTTTAGTATGCAATCTCTACATATTTGTGTGTGTATTTGAACACACATTCGCAGCTTAAAAGCCCCTTTTCCACCAACAGGTCCAGGTCAGTCCAGTTCAATCCGGTTCGGCATGGTACAGGATGAGTTGCTACGCATCTTTTTGCATTTCAAAAGGCAAAAAACTGGGATGGGAGCCAGAATATTTGATGCAAGCTGTCGTTGGGTTCCCAAACCTCACCGATCTGATACTACATGGAGGAGCAGGAACACGCTGAACTCCTCTGATTGTCTGCAAGAATCATGACTTCTTCTGTGACTCAGCAAAAAGGAACAAAGCAGGAACAGTTCCACGTTTAAAATCCAACCATCTAAAGCTGCATCTCTTCTCCTTTTTTAATCTTTCCCATTCTTTCCTCTTCCTTTGAGGAAGAAGTTAAAACATGAGCTCACAGTGAAAGCTGAAACTGGAAAATGTGTCCGTACAGCATCGCACTGCACAACATAAGAGACAGTCATAAACAGGAGTTGCACAACTCCCCATCCACCGAGTAATTTCTTCCAACTGAGCTGATGGAGGTTCAGACATTATCTTATCATCAGCACGCGTGATCGAAGGTAATCTGACTCCTCAGCTGGGATTCCCTCTCTTACATGGAGAGAAAAGTTGACACATTTCCAGTGCAAGTGCATGTATGTCAACAGATCCCTCCCTCACTTTGCCGGGAAGTCTGAATGTTCCCGCTCCAGTCAGTCAGCTGCTGCTGCACAAATCTGATGAATCAGCAAAGTAAATGTCTGTTCATTCCACTAGTTTTCTCTCTTAAGAGGTAGATACCAGATAATCACATGCACAGAGCAAAGAGAGCCGTGCATGTGATTGCAGCTGTAACTGTTACAGGTTAGATCAAAGATGAGGATCAGACAGATATTCTTCAGATTAACTAAATCAGCAGCAGAGAACATGGACTCTTAACAACAGCAACAGTAGATCAGAAGCTGCTCTCCTGGTTTACAATGAATGTTGAGTTTTAGTTTGTTGGTTTTTCTTTTTACTGCTAGTTTCAACCTATCAGTTCAGCTCTGAAGGTCATTCCAGCTGCTCAGCAGCAGCACGCCTGCAGTCGGATAATGAGTCATGACAACGTCAGGATCTGCTGCAAACAGAAACTTTTATCTGCTTACAGGATTTCTCTTCTGATTTTCTCCAGCACCAGACTGCTTAAAAAGAGAGGAACAGAGAAGAAAAGACTCACAGAGAGCAACTGCCGTCATCCAAAATAAAGTCCTGCTGATCATGTTTGCAGCAACAGGGAGAACTCCTGAGTCCAGATCAGCAGATCCACAGCTGTGAGTTAATGACTGAGAGATGGACGATCAGCCTTTTATAGTCCTGCCTTCAGTCCTTCCTCCTACGCGTCATTAATACCGCCCCTAAACGGCATACCATACAGCCTACAGAGGGCTAGTTGGCCCATCTGGAATATTCCTGTGTAAACAAAGTTCACCCCAGCTGGCTTTGCCGGGACTTCCAGCCTCCGTCTCCCAGCACAGCCAGCATTGTGCTGGTCCTCCACTGTGACATGGAACACAGATTGATTTCACATGAAAAACCAGAATTCATACACCGGTCCAAGACGTTGGGGTCTTTAAGGGAAGCTGAAAAGGGTCAGAAAACTGACTCAAGTTCCTTTTTCACAAAATACAAAAACCTGGGTAAACTTTTTTTTTTTTAAGCTTTAAGTGACGTTTAAGATGATAAAACATTGTTTACACTCTCCACATAAGCCATCTTTCTTCTCCTAAAAATATCTTTGACTGCAACATGAACTGGCGACCTGTCCAGGGTGTACCCTGCCTCCCGCCTGATATATGCTGGGATAGGCTCCAGCCCACCTGCGACCCTGAATTGGATTAAGCGGTACAGAAAATGGATGATTGGATGGATGTCAGAAAATGAGCAGCCGGTCTGAACAGACAACCTTTCTCCTTTGTTCACTTCCAGAGAAAGTGCTGCAGAAACACTCCTGCAACCAAAAAAACATCAGCTTTTAATTCACTCTGAACACATTTATCTTTGCCTGCATGATTTTTTTTTAATATAAAAGCATTAAATGCAGACACATGGATAAATGTAGGCTGAGCTGTGAACCAACATTCTGTCATGTAAACACATTTTGTCCATGACCTGTAGCGGGATGATGCACCACACCCTGCCTTTATTTTCCATTTACCTCAACATGTAAACATCTTCAACTGCTTCAGTCACACTTACACACAGAAGAGGATCACACCCTCCAAATATTTTCTACAACACCTGAGCCAAATGATCAGGAGTTTTAACCTCCGGATGGCTTCTGTTCTCTTTGTGCACCGTGTACGATCTCTCCTCTGCTGTTTCACACATTCCACTCCAAGCTGAAAAGGGTCAATTGTTCCTTTTAAGCAGGAAGACTTTTTCTGCAATCTAACTGTTTCTCTCTACTTAAAAAAATTATGCAAACCTGCTGCCTTAACAAAATTAAGTTATTATTCATTTGAGTGATTGAGTACAATCAACTAGGACGGTTTTAGTTTGATGAACTTTGATGGACTTGATCGGTTTGATTTTCATGAGGTTGTGGAATAAACTTGGCTTCACGTAGATTAGAAGAGACGCTTCAAAAAATGTTTGATTTCATTTTATCTTGCTTAGAATAAGTGATGAAGTAAAAATTTGACTTGCTCGCCAGCAAGAGGATGGAGGGGGCGGGAACTGGTTTCCTCCCAGCAGCAGGAAAAACAAAAAGTAGTATTGTGTAATTTCAACTATTACTAATCTACCAAAGTAAAAATAAAAGTGAAGGTTTCATCCAGTGAATTATCTCTGATTATTAATTGTTAATAGAAGTGAAGTTAGAGTAGCTGCAGGATGACACACACACACAACAGTAAACATGCGTGTGTGCGTGGCTCTGCTGTTACACACTGAGCTGATTCATTCTTCTCGGATCGTGTGATCTTTGCTTTGTTAGGTTTAAAAGCTGCAATGACGAAAAAGATCCTTTACACTTCTGATGCAGCAGGGAGAATCTAACCACAAACAACCTGCTTCTTTCCTTTTTCTATGTCTGTATGCTTGCTAACTCTGGCTCAACAAACATCCAACAATCTCTCCTGTTTCTTCTAAAACACGAGACTTTACTGAAACACCTTGTGTTTCTCAGCCTCTGATCAAACCAGTCAGAAAGAAGTTATCTCTGAAACTGGATGTTCTGATGGAGCGTCATTCCTTCCGTCCTTTAGCCCATTCAGTCAGACTCCAAAGCTTTCCATTGATTGTCTCCGACATGTTTCTGGCTGCTTTGTTTATGTTAACATGGGTTTAGTGCACGTCTTTAACTGTGTGAAGAAGTGAACCCAGACAGGGACCGGGATGCATGAGGCAGAACCAAATAAGCTCACTGTAAGAGCTTATTAAACCCTAACCACAAAATCCAAACAGAAATGGAACAATGCATGAAAATGATCTCATGATGGAGCTGCATGGTAACACATGGGCAGGAATCTGGAGGATGATTAATCACATGTATGAGGGAGGAGTGGTAATAAGCTGAAGGAATCCAGGACAGAAGGGAAAATCCTAAAACCAGGCAGGGTGGTGAGCAGTTCAACAGGTTGAACACCCCCCCCCCCACTGCAAACCTGCTCTCATAGTTAATTATAATAAAAGATTATAAACAAAGTGAACAGATAACCTTCCTGCTGCTCCTCTGTCCCGTTTCACTTACAAACTAAATCATTTCTAGGAACGGATGCTGAGCCACGGTGAGGTGAAGAGCTGATAATCATTCTTCTGAGCCACAATCTGAGAGTTCAGAGGCTCACAGATGTGATATTAAAGCCGACGCTCCTCTCGGTTTAAAACGTTAGAGGCAGAAATCATGTTTCTAAAAGTCAGGACTCACCCAGAACAGCAGAAATCCAGATCCAGCCGTCCATGGAGCAAACAGAGGTTTACAAGCAGCAGCAGCAGCAGCAGCAGAGGATAAATGACTTCCCCTCTGGTGTGTTCAGCCTGCAGCTTTATACCTTGCACTCTGCCCCACCCTCCACCTTTTCACCACCTTCCTCCCCCTTCTTCCCCCTCCCATGACACCATCTGTATTTCTCATTAGCGTGACATAGAAAGTATAATCCCAGTTAGATGCACCAACCAGGCGAGGCTGTGGGTCTGTTTCTGTAAGTATCACAGGTATCCTGTAGACTTATGAACTGAACCAATACCTATATTTACCTCATTCTGCACATGCAGGGGGTCATTGTAAGCAAGTTTATGGCTTAATTCCAAAATGTAGACTCAGGAATTTTTGTATGAGCTGAAACAGATGCAGGATCTTCATTGGCTTCCAATCCTCACAGATCTGTTTGAAATGACAGTTTTTTGTAATAAACCTTTTTATTATTCATCAAGCTGATGTCTTTTTACCTGCAAGCCATTTTTCCACATCACCCGCCTCAGAGGGAGACTTTAATAGGAAGAGTTTAGTCCCTGAAAACTAGTACGACAGGTTTTACGGCCAGTAGCTGAATCGTATAAGATTTTTTCTTTGCTTTCATCTCAACCAGCGGAGCTCATCATCACATCTGCAGGTTATAAATTTTTTACAATAATCTAGCGACCCCCTCAAATTACCTAATGACCCCCATTGGGGTCCAAACCTCAGGTTTGAAAACCTATGCATTAGAATATCTGACAGAAAATGACACCATGCAGGCAGACAGAACTACACTGTTCCAGAATAAAACCAGGTTAAAGATCTTCTGGCCAATAGGGGCCCCCTACGCTTGGCCCCTAGGCTGCAGCCTAGGTTAGCCTGTGTATTGATCCGTTCCAGACTACAGTACATCTTCAGCAGCTCCTGAATCCTGAACAGCTCGTCTGTTTGACTGAAAAATGCCAAATTTAAAGTTGTTACCATGAAAAACTCTCTAATGGCCATAAACTGCATGGGGCGTTAGTTTCAATCCTTCCTCCATGAAAAACCGCCTCTCGTGTGTGGCAGACGCTTCCCCTGAGAAAACCTCATTCAGATTTTTTCTTTGCTATAACTGAAGATTGTGGGTTTTCCTGTACAAAACTAGCCATGCTGGCAGGGTGTTTCAGACACATGGAGAGAAAAGCTGGAACGAGTTGTAGTTTTTTTTATAAAAGGCAGACCAGGAGATTCAGCTTTCAGCTGCAGGATTATTCTCCAATCAGCTGCTTTTTTCATCACAACTAGTTGTTCTAAGGTTTACAAAGTGAAAAGAGAAAAGATCATATCCTCTCCTCTGATGTTAATGTTTAACTTTCTCGGTTTGTGGTTGTTGAAACGTCTTTACAGCCAATTTGAAGATAAAGAACTTTTTCCCAGACCTGAAACAACCGCTGCAGCCTCAGGGTCGTAGAAACTATTCTGAGGTAACTCTCTCTGCTCGGCATCAAGCAGCAGGCAGAGACAAACTCATCATGAACAATGCAGCTGTTAATGGTGTCAGGAAGAAAAAGTCCCGTCTCACATACATCAGCTGTTGTGTAGAAGATCTCATTTTGTTACGTTTGGACAACAGGCAGCGTGCTAAGAAACCTTCAGAAACCTACGGGTCACCTGGTTTCACAGTTCATCCATTTCTTTTACAGTCAATGGGAAGACCACACTCCCCAAGACCCATGAGATCATGACAATGTATGTCAAACGCATTGAAAGTCTCAGTTCACACCCTGGGCAACGTGCAGTTGAAGCTAGCCAGGTAGAGGAAGAGTTGAAATTTAAGGGAGAGCAGTTATGGAAAGTCTCCCATCATTGACTCTGCACATTTACTCAAGCAGTGGCAGAGAGTTTGAACCACAGACTCGTCACAACCACAGCTAACAAAGCACAGGCCAGCGTCACCGCAAACAGAAAAGAGAATAAAAATAGGCTTTAAATTAAATGACAGTCCCTGACAAGTGGGACCATGACAATCCTCGATATAGAGAAAATGAGGTGAGGTGTCATGTCCTGCATCTGAATGAACAAGAGGCACACCTTGGATTCATTGAGTACAAGGCCAGGGGAGGAAAACACACCCCTAACAAGATAAGGAAGTTGCTTGTGGGAGTGGATACATTGTCGGCAAGTAATGCAGACTGTGAGCGGGGGTTCAGTACCACGAACATGTCATCACCGAGTACAGGAGCAAACTGACAGCAAAGAATGCTGCAAACCTCCTCTTTGTCAGCTCAGTTGCATGCAATGGGACCCAATGCCTTATGGGAAGACCTGGCTGGGCAAAGGAAGAAGAGCAGCTCACACACCATGTGGCATGGCTCACTGCCAATCAGAGGAGGATAACTACTTTAAATCTTTAGTTCCACTATGAGGTTTTTATCATGACCCCGATATGTTCTTCGAAGGTTGTTGTTTATGATTCGATTAAAAGAATAGTTTTGTCTAGTGTTTTTCTTTCCTACCTACTCCATATGTCTACAGTAAAATATTGAAATCTTTTTATTTGTTTGGGTTTTTGACTTGGCCATTTTAAAATGCATTAAGTGAGAGAAAGATCAAGTTTTTGGAAATAGTACCGGCAAGAATTTACAACTACTTTCACCCCTGGTCGAAAGTTACACGGTATCCCTTTAAGGAAATAAATCCAGCAGAAGATTTGATAAAAAATCCTCCTCATCCTCATCCTGTGGTTAGTTTCCACCTCTGATCCTCAACAGTCTGAAGTCGTCATCAGGAAACAATCCAGGTTCATCGGGTTTAATGCAGCTGCATCAGTCACATTAACACAGTAGAGGATCTTCTTCTTCATCACATATTTAAATCAAAATATCTGAATAGAAACATTTAAATTGTGATCTTTTCTTGCAGTTATTTGAGATTTCATTCAGTTTTAGGAATGACTGAATGTGAGGGAGGAAGCTGCTATTCTGTCCCGGTGTCATCAGACAGGAGAAAACTTGCCGTGCAGCTCGTTCACGTCGGCTTCGGCCTGTTGACGTGTTCATCTGAAACCTTGTTTTATTTACTGAGCTCTTCCAGAAGTAAAGGTTTGTTTTGTAGTCTAGATGCTGGAGCAGGTTTTAGTTCTTTCACCTGGTTTCTGTTCAGAGTCTCTGCTGCATTTAGGTTTTTCTTTTCTTTGTTTTTGGGTCAACTTTTTTTTCCTCTTTATGTTTTGATTAGTTGATTGAAGTTGCACCACGGGCCATTTCTTCCTGTTTGTATCTTATTTATTTACTGCAGCAATAATCTGTAAAAGTGGATTTTCCAGCTGAACTCATCTGTTTAAACTGAACCTGCTGGCTTGTAAAACTACTACAGTCCATCTTCAGCAGCTCCTGAACCCCTAAAACCTCATCTGCTTGATAGAAAAATGTCCAAAAGACTCTTATGGCCGTCATACTGCATGTAAAACACACCGCCTGTCATTCAGCTGTGAGAAGTCTGGCAGGGTGGACCTCCAACCCACCTCTCAGAAAGTTTGTTTTTCTACCCTCCATCCTGTCAACCAGACGGGTGAAAATCTTCCTGCTCAGAAATTCGGACGGCCACTGTAACCAAGGAAACGGGGCTGTAGACACCAGAGTTTATGTTTCCTGTTCTGTTTCCTGTTCCAGGAGTTGTTGCTTTATTGTTGCGAACTGAGAGATAATTAAGAGGGCTTCACTGAGGGAGCAGAAACCCGAATATGCAGTTACACTTAAGAAAACACACCCAAAACCCACAACTGATGATATTTGCAAGACACTTCACAGAAAAATAATCCCAGAGTCACTTCCAACAAGCAGATTTGGCCACATTGAATACAGGCTGCAGGTTTACTGCCCACCACCCAGCTGTCCTCTGTTAGTCTGTTTGATGGCAAGACTTCCTCACTAAGAGGTTTTTCAGAGTTATTTATAGCAATAAACTCAGATAAAGAGACTCTACAGCAGGGATCCTCAATCCTGTTCCTCAGGGCTGGTGTGTATGCAGGTTTTTGAAGTGTCCCTGCTGAAACACACCTGACTCAAATCAGTGGGTAATTAGCAGA
>JAOXYM010027763.1:0-12593 GCA_028567055.1 Leptatherina wallacei
GAATGCAGCACTGAGATCTAACAAGATAAGTACAGACAGGAGTCCTTTATCTGAGGCCATGAGAAGATCATCGGTAAACACATACCAGGAGATGGTTAACTGGATTCTGGGATGTTGGTGGAAACAAGGGCCCCCATGTATCAACTGTTCGTAGAAATGTTCCTAAATTTAATCCTACGAATAAAATTTAGAATGTGTGTAAGTACAAGAAATTCCGGATTTATCAACCGTGCAGTTGTACGCACATTAGTAAGTAACCCGCTGATGATAAAACCTCAATGTTCTAAATTGCCGTCTCATGCCGAGCATGGTAATTTGCATTCACAAACACCTTCATTTAACCAGATATAGAGCTCCGGACGTCACGTTACTCTTTGTTTACGGCGCCATGATGGTAGGAAAATCTGCTTTAACTGTATATTTACGCCATTGGAGTTTATGTCTCATTTCAAAATCAGAATACACTTTTCGCTCTACAAAGAAAATAGATTTAAAAAACTCTGACCCTTATCATGTCCCCGGTATACTTTTTAAAACTTTTGAGGCCCTAAGGTTCCCCCTGACATATACAACTACTTAATAGCCTAAATTTTCCCTCATCCTACTCTGGATAATCCCTCAAAGCTTGGAGGGATATGAATGGACAAAATCAGTTTTTGTCAAGGGGATTCAGATCTGGAGCCTTCCTGTGAAGGATTGCGCTGTTGTCACTTTGCATCGTGGTTGCTTGTTGCTGTGAGCAACGGGAAGCCCCTGTAATAAAAGCATGTAAAATAAATAAGATATAAAGTTTAAGAAATGTTGGATTGTACCGAGCCCACAAGTGTCAACTAAAAAAAAAAAGGCAGTGGAAATCCGTGCGTGCACAGATGGAAGACCCTTGGAGACCACTTAACTGACTTTCAGGTATTCATTGGAACCTCAACACACAGTCGCTGTCACAGCCGCAACTCACATTGCAAAACTGGTTCAGTCTCTCCTCAAACCACTGCGCGCCTTACACCCCTTCTCTCCTCCCACATCCCAAGAACAGCAAAACCCCACTGTCAATACCAACACGAACAATTACCAAAGCATTGGAACCATTACACTGCCTCCCCCTTCATGAAGCCCCTCGCCCTCAAGGGGATATATAAAAGTACTCAAAATATGGGTGTCTTGATGTATCTTGACTGGAGCAGGTGATGTGGATGGCTTTGTAGAAAAAAAGGTCTCCGGACAACGACTTCATTTAATGAAAAGGTTTATTACAAAAAGTCAGTTAACAAAACAGATCTGCAGAATCTGTGAGGACTTCGGGAGCCAATGTGAAGATCCTATTGATGCTCTCACATCAGCTGCTTATATAGGTCTTGTAAGTTGTAAACGAAGAAAATCCCTAAATCATATCTGTAATCTCTTAGCAGATTAGCCTCTGATAAGTTACTTAAGAGATTAGCTAAGAAATTAGCCTCTGGGGAATCATTTAACGCAGGACGTTAAAAATGCCAGCTATGTTTGTGTGCTCTGTCCAAGCTATAGACCTCTTTGTGTTAACTAAAGTTAATATTAAACTATATATGATTATTAATGCTTATGTTTAGACACTACACTCTTCGCCTCAGTCTCTGTGGTCTGCGTGGGCCCAGCCCTTGCCCATCTGGCAACGTTGTGGCTGGCACTGTGGGAGTAACTGGCTTGGTGGCAGGGGGGTCCATGCCAGCAGGACGTCTGGAATTGTTTTGTGGAGTAGACCCCTGTTCAAAAGATGGATCAGCCTCTCCTCTGAAAGGTGCTAATCTATCCCGGTGGAGGAATACTCTCCTGCCCCTAGGGGGCACCTCCCCCACCCGCTCTAGAACCCTACATGGGCCATCCCAATGGCTGTCCAGTTTAGGGCAACGCCCCTTCTTCCGTTTGGGAGTGTCTGGAAATCTCTCCCCTGACTTTTCACTTCATAAGTCAGTTTTTGTCTCTTACCAGTCTTCTCCAGCTGGTCAGGGGCAAATGCATGAGCTGTCTCCATGTGATCCTGGAGTTTCCTGGCATACTCAACAGTGTCTGGTGTCCTCCCAAAGCAAGCTCTAATGGGGTCCGGATTTCACGGGCCAGCATTAGCAGTTTGTGGAGCTCTGGACACCCGAGCGATAGGCCACCAAGACCAGTGGAATGTGTCTGTCCCAATCACGCTGGTGGGTGGCAGTAAGGATGGCAAGCTGCTGCTGCATGGTGCGGTTAAAACGTTCCACCAATCCGTCGCTCTGTGGATGTAATGGGGTGGTACAAGTTTTCTGCACATTCAATACATTTTCTTCTTTGTTCCAGGTGAATTTACTCTGATACAGTGACACATATCTGGATTCTGCCACTTCTGTAGTAATCTCACATATCTCAGCTTTCTACTATATGAAACATACAGCCATTGTAATTGTGAAGATATACTGCATTTTGGGTATGTCATTTTAGTTAGGAGGTAGAAAAAATAGTATTTGTGATAAACATCTGTTCACTTAAACAACCTTCAGACCTCGTTAAAAAGTTTGGATTATTCAACTTTAGAAAATCTGCATTTTCCTCGGAGAACCTGAAAACCTTCCACCTACTGATCAGAGCCCGTGTTCCGGACAAGGAGCTCTGAGAAATGCTAGTCTATGTGCGTCCTCTGCTGGAGGATCTGGTAGTTTCCTCTGAATTGAATCTGCTTCTTCAGTTTGATCTTCATTTAAAAATATGTGTTTTTAGATTTAATGATTCAATGTTAGGAATCCAGATCTTTTTAATGATACTTGATGAAGGAACTCATAGGAACGATTTCATTTTAAACTTTTCAATTTAATCAGTAACTTAAAACTGAACTTTAAAACTGGGTAATTTTTTATTTAAATTTAAATTAGACCGCAGTATTTTTCATTTTCATGTAAATGCTCTTCAAGCATTCAACAGAAGCAGGACTGGTAGTCCAAATTTAAAAAAAGATTGAAGTTCAGTGATTCAACTTAAAGATCGTGGCATTTTTCCCTTTTGCTAAATTGCGAAAACTGAACAAAATCAAGAGCACTTCGTTATGAGGCCTTGTCTTTGCACTAAGCTTCCAGACTTCTCAGTGAGAAGGATGAGGTGCCTTGAATATGAAGTTTCTATATTCTTGGAGTGATAGATGACAAACTAAGATTATCCTTGTATGCATTCACTGCATTTGGCACAGGCGTGCAGCCCTTTGTAACAGCCAACTTTCTAACAGTACCCACATACGGCTTATTATAGTTTAAATGTTTTTATTTTACTTTATTTTTCTTTGGAGAAATTTGTGATTTATACAATTATGGAATATATTCATGCCCATTGCCGTCATGTTTATTTTATGCCCTTTAAAAATAAAAATTTTGAGGAACCTGCTTAAATCACTATCAGCAGCCAACCTCAGGTGGACAGATTATCATATCCATGCTACATGCTTATCAGCAGCTGGAGCAGCGTGATGACAGATTTATTATCTGTAATGCTTTTAATGCTTTATGTAAAGCACTTTGAATTGTCTTGAATCTGAAAATGTGCTATACAAATAAACTTGCCTTGCCTTATGTGATCCTTCTAGCCAACATAATTACTATGTTAATTTATCAGTGGTCCCAATGTGTACTTATTCAAAGGTATGCCTATATTTTTCTGTTGCTTCAATTTTGAGAATGGTGAAATATCAATAAAAACCTCAGGTTCTGTAATATCAGCTTCAACTACAAGTCATCTGTCATAACTAAACTTGAAATATTTATCCAGACAAAAAAACAAAACAAACACAGTTCAGATATTTTATTGAAGTTTCAAAACTTGAACATTTGGAATGTTAACACATGTAACCTCACTTTCATCATTACTTCCCATTTATCCTCAGTACTCTTCTCCTTCCTCTTCTCCCTCTCCTTCAATGGAATCAACTCCTACTTCTTCATAATCCTTCTCCAGAGCTGCCATGTCCTCTCTGGCCTCAGAAAACTCTCCCTCCTCCATCCCCTCTCCGACATACCAGTGGACGAAAGCCCTCTTGGCATACATCAGATCAAACTTGTGGTCAAGGCGAGCCCAGGCCTCAGCGATAGCGGTGGTGTTGCTCAACATGCACACAGCCCTCTGGACCTTGGCCAGGTCTCCACCAGGAACCACAGTGGGGGGCTGGTAGTTAATCCCAACCTTGAACCCAGTGGGACACCAGTCTACAAACTGGATGGTGCGCTTTGTTTTGATGGTGGCAATGGCTGCATTGACATCTTTGGGCACCACGTCGCCTCGGTACAGAAGGCAGCATGCCATGTACTTGCCGTGACGAGGGTCACACTTCACCATCTGATTTGCTGGCTCGAAGCAGGCATTTGTGATCTCGGCTACTGTCAGCTGCTCGTGGTAAGCCTTTTCAGCAGAGATGACAGGGGCGTAGGTGGCAAGAGGGAAGTGGATACGGGGATATGGTACCAAGTTGGTCTGGAACTCCGTCAGATCAACGTTGAGGGCGCCGTCAAAACGAAGAGAAGCTGTGATGGAGGACACGATCTGACTGATCAGCCGGTTCAAGTTGGTGTAGGTGGGGCGTTCAATGTCCAGGTTCCTGCGGCAGATGTCATAGATTGCCTCGTTGTCTACCATGAAGGCACAGTCGGAGTGCTCCAGGGTGGTGTGGGTGGTCAGGATGGAGTTGTAGGGCTCCACCACAGCAGTAGACACCTGGGGGGCTGGGTAGATGGAGAACTCCAGCTTGGACTTCTTGCCGTAGTCCACAGAAAGACGCTCCATCAGCAAGGAGGTAAAACCAGAGCCGGTTCCTCCACCAAAGCTGTGGAAAACCAGGAAGCCCTGAAGGCCGGTGCACTGGTCAGCCTGAAGACAGATGGACACTAGTTATGAGATGTCAAATCATGTGCCTCACTGGCACATGAAGTTGATCCAAACTAGGGCTGCGGGATTCTGGTTAAAATTTAGATCACAGTTCTCTGGCACGATTTGTTTGTTTTTTTTTCCACAAAATGTTTCCTCAATTTCCAGCTATGACTGAAGGAGCCCACACCATTTTGCAGACTTACAGCATATTCAACTCTTTAATCTTTCATTGCATTCTTTACAGATTGGCTCAAACTGATTGTCTGTGAAGCGCCCTGAGATGACAGTCATGAAATGGCACTATACAAATAAAGCTGAATTGAATTACAGGGAAAAAAATACAAAAAAGAAATACAAATACTTTAGAAAAAATAAATTATTACTATTAAAAAATTATATTCATATATGTTTTATATATATTTATTTATATATATATATATATGTGTAAGTCCTGCATTTCCATGCTGCTGTCAAGCTGAACACAGAGCAACAAATCATATTTACTATGCTAGTTGTTGCTACGAGATGCAGGGCTGTCCTGAGGCTGAGAGTAAATGTGAGAGAAGTGTAAACCTGAGACACAAGGAAAAACCATGTGGACTTTAGTTCTAGCCTCATAGATTATTGTAAAGGTGTGAAAGGAGCGTGCTGGGTTTTATTGTTAGAAGTTGTACTTCATACTGGGCTGAGACATGGAGAGGTTCTGCTGTTACTTCGAATGATCTGCCGGGCATCATTTTGATGTTAGAGCCTTAAATCAGACACGTTGGGAACTATTTTCTCCTGCGGTTCATATGAATAATTTTATTGTAGTTTTCAGAAGATCGTTATGACACTGGCATAACCGCTGGTACATTAATCCAGAGAAACACACACGGACACACCTTTGCTGCAAGTGACGTTCAGAGCCTCTCTGCTGCTCTGAGAGACATGGAGTTTCTTTAAGTATCTTTAATGCCTTGGGGGAAAAATCTGATAAATATTTTATCTGCAGTGATTGACTACAACTAACGATCTAGCTTGTACAACAACGTATTACAGTACTGAGATGGGAAGGAATCCAGCTGACTTTTTTCGTGTTTCTTCTTTCTCTATTCTGGTTATTGTTCAACCGATGCAATACTAACATGAAAAAATAAAATAACTTAAGACTGGTAGATCAGATACATTAATTAATAACCGTGGGCTGCTGTCTAACGTCATCAGTCCAGATATTCTTTCAGCTGTCAGTGTCAGCAGATGCCTATTGGCATCCAAAGATGGCGGGGCTGCACGAACAGAACGCAAAAGTACTAGTGGTATCGGTGAGTACTCGTATTGAAAAAAAAAAGTGGTATTGAACATCCCCATTTACAATGCAACTAGCATTGTTTCACATTGTCTGGCTTAAATTCAAAATACTTCCACACCTTCAAATGCGATCTGTTTTGGGGCACGTGTTTGGTTCAGGTGGGTGGGTGACTCTCGCCATTACCACTTGGGTTTTTGGTTTCCATCCATTTAACCCTCCTTACTGCAGACTTTCCTCCGCAAACTCTTGCGGACTCTTTCCAAACACTCAACTGCAGGCGGACTTCATCCACTGAATAGGATGAGGGAGGTGGCAGCTCAGTGCTGCGTTTGGGGTGGTTGAGAAAATCCAGGAGAAAAATGGGAGCATTCGTTTGTGATGCACCTCATCATATAAAATGCTTCAGAATCGCTGTGTGTATTAGATCATGTGTAAGTGAAAATCGAGATTTTTTTAACGATCTATCGCGCAGCCCTAATCCAAACCTCTGATTTTACCCACCAGTTTACGGATTCTGTCCAGAACCAGGTCAATGATCTCTTTTCCAATGGTGTAGTGTCCACGGGCATAGTTGTTGGCAGCATCCTCCTTACCAGTTATCAGCTGCTCAGGGTGGAAAAGCTGGCGGTATGTCCCACTACGTACCTCATCTGAGAAAACAAGCTTAATGAGCTCTGGTTTTCAGACACTTATTGATAGCCAAAAATGGCAATTCATACCAATGACAGTGGGCTCCAGGTCCACAAAGACAGCCCTGGGGACATGTTTCCCAGCTCCAGTCTCACTGAAGAAGGTGTTGAAGGAATCATCTCCTCCTCCAATGGTCTTGTCACTAGGCATCTGCCCATCAGGCTGGATCCCATGTTCCAGACAGTAAAGCTCCCAGCAAGCATTTCCAATCTGGACACCAGCCTGTCCAACGTGCACTGAGATACACTCACGCTGAAAAGGGGCAGAGGAAGGTGGAAGAAAAAAATGTTAGTATGAATTTTGTCCATGCCACATAAACTGTAGATCTGGTTTTCTGCTTATAGTCACCTAATTTGAGTTAAGATTGAACTGAAAGCCTTTCAGGGACAAATGAAAACCATGGAGCCTGACATGACATAAGTATGTATGTTTTCAGTTACCATTTTCCATCAGCTCAGGAAAGAATCAAACTGTAAAATTAGGAATACATTTTTAAAAAGGAAAATACAACCATTGGAACAAAAATTTCATGCACATTTTTGGTATGATCTTGTCAAAGTGTTTCTATTTTAAATATTGATACAGTTAATATAATAATCAACATATTTTAGACAACAGTAATGTGCTGAAGTTGTGTCTCACAAATGTTAGCAGCCTCGACTGAGTGTGTCTCTCTTACCAATGCAACCTTATTGTATCATATTGTAAGAACACATATTGATTTAATGTTTTCTTTATCAATATAACCAATTCTGTTCTCAATGTTAAGAATAACATTACATTTCCCTGCTAGCATCTTTTCCTGTTACTTGCAACCCTGTTACTTTAAAGTAGGACTACAGTGACAAGGTTGCATCAATTTCAGTTTAAATAGTAGGAGCAATCCATCATTTAAAGTAAGATTAAATATGTGTATACAATTGTTTAGATTGTATTACTGTATTTTTTAATCATATAACTAGCAATCTTACTTTTGCCACCAAGCAGCATGTCAGTGTTGCAATAACTGTACGGAACTGAAGGTGAATTCAATTGTTTTTGTTATATATCTTTAAAATATTTACAAAAGACTACATTTCCAAGGTCATTGGGTTATTTCAAGGCTTTTTTTAAATTTATGTTTGCCTCTTAAATATTTGATCATACTCAATTTGTGGCCTTGTTGGCATGTTAATATTATTCCTTCTCAATGTTCCTTTATTGTAGATGTTACATCTTATAGTTTTTACAGCGTTTATGAAATATGAACATTCTGGTGGTTATGGGTATTTATTTCTCACATATATGTCATCATCAACAATCAAAAGTAACATGTTGTATTCAACCCTGTTACTTTGCACAACCTAGTTACTGTACAACCTAGTTACTGTAATTTATAAACTGTTACCATATAATTTTTTATTTAAATAATCTCAAACCTTAAAAAACATTATAATAATAATAAAATAAATAAATTATATATATATTATTTTATTTTTTTCCCCTTCATGTCTACATAGGTCTCATGTATAAATAAAGGAGTGCGTTTTCGCCAGCTTGTGGAATGTACGATAGCTCCTGACTTAGGGCTGCAATGCATGTTTACTACCGATGTCGTGATCGTCTGCCTTGTACCACGTGACAGAAATCTATAGGCTGTCTCATTTAAGGGGATGAGATATGACAGAATATAGTAACTTAAGTTTGTTAAACCGCGGCATTAAAATAATGTAATATTTAATAATTGTGGATTCGTAAGGCGTTAATTAATTATTTACAGGCTTTTTTTTTTTTAAACAAAGACAGCCACTAATGTAAATTTTAAAATGAGAATTTTAGTGGACATTTCTGGCTCCATGTGCAGTTATCTGAAGGAAATAGCAGCAACACTTTGGGGACTGGAGAATTATGAGAGATCCTCACACACTACGCAGGCTGTCTCATTGCATGAATGACTAAACAGCTTGGAAGTGCGCAGACCCTTAAATGAGACACAGCCGCAGTGAGCCCGCAGTGAGCCCCGGTCAGCCCGCAGTGAGATAATATTTTTATTAGTAAGACATCGGTAAGGTGATGAAAGTGACATTTGGCAATCAGCCATGTTATTCCTAAATTATCTATTAGTCAGTTTCATGGCACTAAAATTAACTGCTAGTGTAAATTATATACCTAAATTATAACCACATAAGGAGCATAGATATATACACGTGTGCATCTATAAGCATGGAGAACTGAGCATCTTCAGATGGATATGTTTTGTGTGTTGGTCTCTCAAAGATAAATGGAGGCAGACATGGGTAGCAGCACTTAGGAGGAGAGACTATGCGGCGTTCAGTCATCTGCAGCTGTCAATTCAAACCAGATGACACGACTGGACAGTCAACTCGTGTAAAAGGAAAGAGTGATACCGTCATTTCTTATTTTTTCAAACAATTTTAGAGGTTTCTTTTCTTAAAGTTTTTTTTTGCTTTTAAACAAACTAACTTAATTATTGCTCTATTACAATTATCTATTCATATGTTTTTTGTATTTTATTTGATATCATTTTTCATATCGCTATCGGCCTCATCATTATTTCTCTGAGAACAAAATTCTTTGTCTCTTAGAACCAATGCATTATATCTATGCATGTGTGTGTGAGTATATGTATGTGATATAAATAAAAAAAATAAAGAATCTATGTTTTAACATAAATATATGTCTGAAATTCATACTAAACCAAACTGTTTGGTTGAGTTATATTGATTTTAATCGGTAATAGATCTCTGCCTCTTTTCATCACTGCTGCCAGTAGACGCAGCCTCCCCCGCCCCAACATGGCGGCCGCGTCGACGCATCGTTTCTATGGACAGCAGCATTGGTGGCGGCATCTACGTGTATATATATATGATGTCGCACTATTAATATTAGCTGAAGCATGTTTTAGTTCAAATTGTCTTCAATAAAGCTACAAAACACCCAACTCGTGATGCACCCATTCAAAAAGCCTTTCCGAGCACAGGCCTGACCGCCATCTTACTAAAGCGCTCTCCTTCTATATAATGAATGGAGACACCGGCATCACGCCCTGTCTTCATTTCCCTCTCCTCGGTATGAAGGCTGAGTTTAAGGTCTGCTAAGTTACTGTCACTCATCAAAGCTTCTCACTGATATTAACTAACTCACCTTTTGACTGCGATTTAGTTAAGGTGCGTTAACATTTAACGCTTAACAAATGATATTTTATCAATTGTCATTTTCAAATATGATAGAATCTGTTTTAAGAAATTACACCAAAAGCTTTTTACTCACCATTTTTAGTCAAACGGCAAAGTTAGGAGAAAAGGAGAGAAAAGCTGTCTTCCACTGATGGACCTTTATGTGTCCTGTGCAAGAATAACTGACTAATGGTTCAGAAACTAGGCAATATATACCATTTGCTTATTCCCACCCTAACCGGAAACGCCTAAATTCCATTGGTTTAGTGTCTCATATGCGTCGTTCCCATCGGTGGGAATCTAGTCATATCCTTCAATGATACGGGCTCTTCAGGAAAAGAGCGGAATCAGACCGGAAGTGAAAACGTTCATGAAGATGACAAAATGTTATTTTTAAAAGACTTCTCTCAGATACCTTTATCTATTGATCTGATAAATACTTTATCTGCTGCTTCTGGACTTCGTCTGAAATGTGTATTTCTTGCACTTAAATATTGTGACATCCCTTCTAGCTTCTCGTAAATTACAAGAGTTTTCCCAAATCCTTACTTTCCTCCTGTTTTAATCACCCTGTAGTTACTGTCACAATTCAAGCTAGCATTAAAATGTTGCAGTGTTTTAAACATGTTAATGAATTTGTTATTTCAAGTTCTGCAGGATAGACATCCCATAATGCTCTCCCCCCGCCACCTAAGAACGAGCACGTCTTGCTCTCTCCCTCTCTGGAGCAGATAGCCACTCTCACTCGGAGTGCGTCTGTTGCCATGATTGACAGCTGCTTGTCCCGCCTCCCGTCTTGTGCGCTCGGAAGGCGCTGAACAACACGGGATGATGCCACACTCTACAATTATCCACAACACAATAACCCAGCAGGCTGATTCTCATCCCGACCGCTTCACATTCGGCTGCGAATCGCTCCAGCTAGAGCTGGAGATTCCGGCCCGATGAAGCCAACAGGACCACATCATAAGCAAAAAGCAGAGACCCGATCCTGAGGCCAGCAAACCGGATCCCCTCAACACCTCGGCTGCACCTATAATTCTGTCCATAAACGTTATGAACAGAATCGGTGACAAAGGGCAACCTTGGCAGAGTCCAACCCTCACCGGAAACAAATCCGATGTATAGCCTGAATTCATTGTCTTCTGTTTTAAGTTAGATGGTGATTCATTATAATTTACACTGGTCTGATATGGACATTGAAGAACTAAACAAGCTATTTTATTCTGAGCTACCTGCGGCCTGGTCAGGTTATATTTAGTTGTACTGGACAAAATCACCGGGCAGTAATCTAAATATAATAAGACTAATGCTTGTATCACCTAATTATATGATTTGGCATAAATTTCTCTCAGTGTTTCATAATAGCCATACCTCGACCCATTGTCTGGAATGTCTGGTCAATTTGTCAATTCCAGGACATTTGACTATCTATAATAACCCCTAATAGTTTCACTTCTGTTACTTGTTCTATCACTACATCACCCATAGTTAAGCATAGCACAGGATCTTGTCTTAATGAATGTTTTAAACTTAAAATACATTTAGTTTTTTCTTCAGAACTAATTTGCTTCTCATCATCCATTCCTCCGTTCACCTCAAGTCCTCATTTAAAATCCTTGTTAATTCAACAGGTGTATTTGCTGAACTATTTGTATGAAGTGTCAAATCATCTGCATACATTGCAATGGTGGCATGATTCAGAATTAAAAGTAGATCATTAATGAATATAGAAAATAAAAGTGGCCCCAAAGAACTCCCTTGTGGCACACCACAGCTTTCAGCTCTCAACTCGGAATGACTCCCATTAAAGTATACTGTACTTTTCCTATCAGTCAAATAACTTTTCATCCATGTAACAGCAGCTGGTTCAAAACTATAGCAACTCAACTTATTCGATAACAAATTATGGTCAAAAACATTGAATGCTGAACTAAGATCTAATAATACTGCACCAACAATTATTTTATCATCTATGTCTACCATCCAATCATCTGTCATCTGAGCAAGTGCTGTAGCTGTGGAGTGCCCTTTTTTATACGCATGTTGATCTGAATTTAACCCATTTTTACTAAAATAATTTTGAATTTGTTGATAAATTATTTCTTCTTCTTACTAGAAAGTAATAGGCTAATTGGTCTACTATTTTTACCTGAAAATTATACTTTTACTAGATAAAAGATTGTCTTCATCATCAAGGTGCAACCCATCTCTCATAATTTGAATTTTGTTAGTAAAGTAACTAGGTATGAAAGGAAGCCGAATGCTGCCCACCCAGAAAGCCGTTTCCTTTAATTAGCACTTAAGACAGACAGTGATAGGAAGTTATTAAAATTATTTATATATGAATCATACAAACAATTAAGAGATTTATAAATGTTTAAATTTAGCCTGCCCCAGTCTGGTGGCAAGGGATATAGATATAGTTCATTTATAATATGATAATTGATTTATATACCAAGATCATTGATACTTTGATATACCACTTTCAACACAGAACAAATTAATCTGAGATGAGGTGGCTCGGGCATCTGGTTAGGATGCCTCCTGGACGCCTCCCTGGGGAGGTATTCCGGGCACGTCCCACC
>JAOXYM010028569.1:0-12556 GCA_028567055.1 Leptatherina wallacei
ATTACAAGAGTAACTACTAAATGTAAAGGAATTTTAAACGTAATGAGGTGTGAGTGGGAGGCTAGTAGGGGAGCACTAAGGAATATATATATATATATATATATATATATATATATATATATTAATTAGAGCTGGTTCGATCAGTATTAGATTAGGGATATTCTATTCATGGATCAGCTGCTAAGACCCACTTACAGAAATTGGAGGCGGTCCAGGCTAAGGCTTTAAGGTTATGTTGTGGAGCTTTTAAGACCTCCTCTACTGCAGCAGTGCAGGTTGAAATGGGTGAATTACTTCTCCAATTAAGAAGTAGTCAGTTGCTGATGAATTACTGGGCTTATCTGCAAGGATACACACAGAATGGACATCCAACAACCAAGGTGCTCCTTCCTTGTTGGGAAAGTGAAAATGATGGATCAAAGTGTTAAATATAGGACAGTAATACTTTGGTAAAGGAAATTTGACTGAATAATCTCAGCTTCAGTCCCTCAGTATCATTACTGAATACTCCACCATGGCTTTTTTCTGAAGTATTGATTGATCTTTACTTCAGGGATGGCAGGCTCCAGGACAAAGGAGTGGCAAATGCGTCTATGTTAGTGAAGCACAGACTTGGTACTCTGTAGGGATTGGGTGGTTATTTTTGCAGATGGATCAAAAGATTCTAATACAGGAAGAACTGGTTTTTCGGTGACAGTCCCAGCATTAACAATAGATATCATAAGGAGAACACAAAATCATTTGTCAGTTTTTACAGTTGAGATGTTGGCAGTGATTTACAGTGGGCAGAGTCCACTGGGTTCAGTAGGTTTATTATTTGTTCAGATTCTCTTTCAGTTCTCACATCTATTCAAACTTTCTCATCACAAACAAGACAAGATTTAGTAAATGGAATTTATGAAACACTATTCAGGCTTAAAAACTGCAATGCATCAGTCAATTTTATGTGGGTCCCAGCTCATCAGGGGGTCACGAGAAGGCAGACAAGTTGACAAAGAAGGCGTTGGGCAACATAATGGTGACAGCAACCAGCAAAGCAGAAGTAAAATTTGTCATGAAAAACTATATTTTGAAGATATAGCAAAAGAAATGGGACGAGGAAACATCAGGAAGACATTTTTATTCAATCCAGGGGAAAGTGAGCACAATGAGACCAGCAGGGGGAAGCACAAGAGAAGAACAAGTCATCACAAGACTTAGACTTGGACATACTAATAAAACATTGAAATTAATTGGGAAACATCCAACTGGTTTATGCGATCATTGTATTGTACAGGAAACTGTACAACATTTACTGTGTGTATGTCCAAAATATGCAATAGAAAGAATTAAATAAAGGAAGGATTAATGAAAGAATACAGAGTTACATATGGAAATCATAGAAAAAGGAAAACCATGGAAATATTTACTGTATTATTTAGTGGTAACCAGTCTGATCAATAGAATATAGGTTTTTTGTTTTTTGTTTTTTTTTGTCTCATCGCTTAGTCCCACACTCCAGCATAGTAGGTGGCGGTAATGCACCTTGCAGTGAGTTGCCACCCACCATTAAATCCAAGAAGAAGAAGTGCATGTCAGAGCAAATGAGAATCATGAGGTTGAAGAAACTGCCCAAGGAGCTCAGAGACAGAACTGTGGCAAGGCACAGATCTGGCCAAGGTTACAAAAGAATTTCTGCAGCACTCAAGGTTCCTAAGAGCACAGTGGCCTCCATAATCCTTAAATGGACGGAGTTTGGGATGACCAGAACTCTTCCTAGACCCGGCCGTCCAGCCAAACTGAGCAATCATGGGAGAAGAACCCAAAGATCACTGTGGCTGAGCTCCAGAGATGCATTAGGGAGATGGGAGAAAGTTCCACAAAGTCAACTATCACTGCAGCTGTCCAGCAGTCGGGGATTTATGGCAGAGTGGCCCAATGGAAGCCTCTCCTCAGTGCAAGACATGTGAAAGCCCGCATAGAGTTTGCGAAAAAACACATGAAGGACTCCCAGACTATGAGAAGTAAGATACTCTGATCTGATGAGACCAACATGTAACTTTTTGGTGTTAATTCTAAGCGGTATGTGTGTAGAAAACAAAGCACTGCTCATCATCTGCCCAATACAATCCCAACAGTGAAACATGGTGGTGACGGCATCATGCTATGGGGGTGTTTTCCTGCTACAGGGACAGGAAGACTGGTTGTAATTGAAGGAAAGATGAACGCGGCCAAGTACAGAGATATCCTGGAAGAAAAACTCTTCCAGAGTGCTCAGGACCTCAGATTTGGCCGAAGGTTCACCTTCCAACAAGACAATAACCCTAAGCACACAGCTAAAATAACAAAAGGGACAACATTGTGACCATTCTTGACTGGCCCAGCCAGATCCCTGACCTAAACCCAATTGAGCATCTCTGGAGAGACCTGAAAATGGCTGTCCACCAACGTTCACCGTCCAACCTGATGGAAATGGAGAGGATCCCCAAATCCAGGTGTGAAAAACTTGTTGCATCATTCCCAAGACGACTCATGGCTGTACTAGCTCATAAGGGTGCTTCTACTCAATACTGAGCAAAGGGTCTGAATACTTATGACCATGTGATATTTCAGTTTTTCTTTTTTAATCTATTTGCAAAAATTTCTACATTTCTGTTTTTTTTCTGAGAAGATGGGGTTCAGAGTGTACATTAATGAGAAATTAAATGAACTTTTTCAATTTTAGCAAATGGCTGCAATGAAACGGAGTGAAAAATTTAAAGAGGTCTGAATACTTTCCGTACCCACTGTACATCATATTTTACTCACTGCTAAACCACATGTCACAGCTGGCTGAGTGTTGTCTGACAACGTTTTTACAGTAATGATGAAAAGCTTCTTATTCCTCTCTTATTCTTTAATAGTGAATAGGATAAAGAGATGATTTTAATTGATTTTAATTTTCTTAACATATGAACAATTACCAAAATGACACAAATACGAACAAATACCATAAATAAATTAATCATAATGCAGCACATAGTAACTTTTATGTCTCTGAGACTCTGTACGATGCACTGAAAATCATTCATATTTTAAATATTACAGGTTTTGAATGAGAACAACATACCAAAATTCTTGGACAATCTCAGCAATACAAGTCTCAGCTGGGCAACGGATGTGGTGAAATCTTCCTGTACCATGAGAGCCCTTTGTGAAATTCTAAACAATGTTGCCAAAACAACATCATCTTTCAATATCTCAATAAACACAGCATCAATGGAGGTATATATGTGAAACTGTCTGCCAAGTTTCCCCTACACAATGCATGCCATTAAATCTAACATCTTCATTTCTTTCCATTTAGGCCATCCTGATAACTGCAGGTGTTCTCATCGGAGACCAGGCAAAAGGATCGTGGGACACTCTTAACGCTTATGACATGACAAATGTTTCAGAAACATGGACAAAAAGTTTCAGCTCATCATTTTTACAGTCTCTTGAGACCATCACAAGACATGTTACCAACGACACTTTCAGCATTGACACATCTCTTATTCTTTTGAACAAAACCACATTCACAGATACTTTTAGTGGCGATTTCAACTCCTCAGTGGAGGTAGACATACTAGAGTCTGATGGAAGAAAGAAGTCAATCACTGTGATAACGTTTTCCTCCATGGACAACGTCCTTCCTGCAAGAGACGAAGACAATTCGTCGTCTAATGTTATCAATGGAAGGGTCGTGCTTATTCAGTCCAGTGGTGAAATAAACAATATTTCTATAACATTTGATACTCTAAATGATACTCTGGAGGATCCCAAATGTGTTTTTTGGAACTTCAGTCTCTTCGATGGTCTGGGAGGATGGGACGATGAGGGCTGCTCCTCGGAGTTCGACAAAAACGGAACCGTCAGCTGCAGCTGTGACCATCTCACCTCCTTCTCTATCCTTATGTCACCCAACAGCTTTGATAACCACGTCTTGCAATGGTTAACCTACGTTGGAGTTGGCATATCCATGGGTTCTTTGGTGATATGTCTCGTCATTGAAGCTGTCATATGGAGAAAAATAACAAAGAACAACACGTCTTACCTGCGCCATGTTTCCATTGTTAACATCGCTGTGTGTCTCTTGATTGCAAACATTTGGTTTATCATTGGCGCAGCCATTTCTGGAAAAAATGAGAAAGACCCGCCAGCATGCTCTGCAGCTGTTTTTTTTAGCCATTTTTTCTACCTTGCTTTGTTCTTCTGGATGTTGGCTTCAGCTCTGCTGCTGCTCTACCGAATTCTCAGCGTCTTTGACGGGGGCTTGTCTAAAAGGTCTATGCTGGCTATTGGATTTTCTCTGGGATATGGTGCACCCCTCCTCATTGCAGTAATAACAGTAGCTGTAACTGCACCCAAAAAATATATCAGAGAAAATGAAGACAATATAGTCTGCTGGCTTAACTGGGACGAATCCCAAGCTCTGCTGGCATTTGTGGTCCCTGCACTCTTGATAGTGCTGATAAACTTCATAATCCTGCTTGTGGTAATATACAAGATGCTAAGGAGAAGGGTGGTAACGACTGCTTCACAGGCAGGTGAGAAGCATGTTCTGGTGGTTATTGCCAGAACTTTGGCTGTGCTCACCCCGTTTTTTGGATTAACCTGGTGTCTGGGAGTTGGAATCATGGTCAAACCAAAGGATTTAGGAATCCATATTGCATTTGCATTTTTCAATTCACTGCAGGTACAAATTCAGTTGCTATGAATATTGTTCCTTATATAATTTTATATTTGCATTCATGGAAAATGTAACATCTTTTTTTTATTTAGGGTTTCTTCATTTTGGTGTTTGGAACACTGTTGGACAAAAAGGTATGTATTTCTGTCTCAATATTATGTTTAATGGCCCAGTTCCAGTAGGGTTATATCACATTACAAGGTCATCTTATAGGATCTAAGATTTTGGGTTTACCAGTGATGCAATAATTTTTACTTAAATTTACTATGTTTATTAGCTAAGCACCCAAAAATTATGCAAACTTTCTACAAAAGTTCCACTTCTAAAATCATACATTAATTATTTTAATACTTTAATATTTAAGGTCAGTTTAGTGGTGCTGACTAAATTATTGATAACTAACCCTGTGGGAAGCAGTCAGGGGTCTGTGATGGCTTCTCAAACAGCTGGAACTGGTAGAGTTGCATGAATTATCAGAGCAGCGCACTAATTTTTGAGAATTAACTTTCAGGTGCGGTCTGCAATAGCAATAAACTCGCAATCTTCCCAGGGCAGGACAAGGGTAAGAACCGTTCTCTTTATCCTTTCTAATGTTTTTATCAATTCACTTTCTGCTTCATCGTGTCCACCCGTTCTCACTTTTGCTTTTGCTATATTTTAGAGCACCAGTGCTGGGTTATCATTCAGTAGACTGGGATTCTTACGGATATGGAATCGAGGAAGAGGTATGTCTCATGAATAATCTGAAGCTAAACTTCAACATTTTCTATAATCACCTTTATAATGTTTGGACTTTTGCTGCAATCCGTAACTTGATAACATACAGAAATCAACTAATATATTTATTAACGTGATATTCTGACATCCATCGTGCATCCAGGATGGATTCTTGGGCTAAATCATTTAGTATAAATCTTGATATTTCCTTGAATTGTCTCCAAACTGTTTGATAAAGATGTCAAAAGTCTGATAAATTGTAAATATTTGATGACTTTTCATCCCATTTCTGTAGTCTGTAACCCAAAAATATAAAAAACCAGCTGTCCTTTATCTCGTGAAGATTACCAAACTGTTGCATGCTTACAAACTAAACACAAGTTTTTTTTCATTTTTCCTTGCAGAGTCTTCAAGTGGCTACCACGTGTCATCAAATTCCTCCAGCAATTCCTTCACCGACACCTAATAATACTGTCCACACTGGTCTATTTAGAAGACGACCAGTCGAGCAAATCAGACTTTTTGTTCTTTAAGTGTCGTAACACATTGACCCGAAGTGTTAATGTCATCCAGAAGGAGTCTGGTTTAATAAGGAAGCGATTATTACATCATCTGTATTACATCTTTATGGAATGTGTAGTAATGTAGTAGTAACTGTTTTTCATGGGATTTACTTCCTGATATATTTACATTTTTCATCTTTTGTAACAAGAACAAATATTTTTGTATATTTTCATACTCTGGTCTGCCTACAAACGCATGTGTCGGTCCACTTCAAGTAGACCAAATACACGACGTGGACTACAAAACAAAACGTTTGTGGTCAGGGGAAATGGCTCGTAGTCAGATGTGGAAGAACTCGGTAAAAGTTCTGGTAGAAATATGATCAACCCTAGACCGTTAGGACCTGATGCAGCTCCATGTTTAGCTGCTACTAGAAACAGAAGTCGTCTGCATTAACCAATAAATGAGCCAGTTTGCTTTGTTGTTTTTATCGTTAATAATGCTTGATGCAGTGCTGCCTCTGGTGGGGAGCGGAACATGTTATGTTAAGAGTGAATTGTTTGAGTATTGCAGCATGAACGGAAACCCGGTCCGGAAGAATGTTGCACGCCCCCCCCCCCCAATTGAACCTAGTCCCCAGTCGTACTGAGCCTTGCGGACTATCCTGGTGTGAATGCACCCTAAATGTTTTTGAAATCTACAAATAATCATCACATCCATTCATTTTTTTCACCTGCTTATTTTAATTTACTTAGAGATAGTCATTACATAGTTTTATATTAAGAAAACTACAAACTAGTTTCTATATCACTCTTCCTTTGCCACAATCTTCTAGTAATTCAGACAAAGTCTCAGAAATGAGTGTTTTTAATGTTATTTAATTGGAACCATCTGTTGTTATATGATGCAGTACGATCATGTAACAGCTGAACTAATATGTGATGGACAGATGCTGCTGTTTCCTTCTTTTATTCTCCCATATCTCAACATTGCTTAGTTACATCTCTCCATAGCACCCAACCTTGAACAGACCTTCATTAAAACCTAATCTTACTTGATACTCTGAATGTATTTTGTGTAGAAGTTTTGTGTTGCACAGTAGTGATGTCACAAGTGCACTTTAAAAACACTAAAAGCACCCACTCTGTTTGTTTTTTGGGTGAGTTAAATGTTTGCATTGTGTTTGTGTCTCTTTTATATGTGAAAAATGAAAGAAAATGAGCATAGTGAAGGGAAAGCAGCAAACACTGGCACTAAATGTGTCTTTTTAATCTTTAGTTAAGAGACAAATGATCCAAACTCTGAACATCCTATTTAACTGAAAAGTTTCTTCTTCCTTTTTAAAAATAAGATAAGTGTTTTACACACACTGATAACAAACATAAAGCACTTCCATGTTTTGTTATTTTGCTAGCTATTAAAGTTAGTGATCATACTCTTAATAAACATTTTCCACATCTTATCTGGGATTTCGGCTCTTTTATTCTTAGATCGGTGAAGTTAGCTGCCGTTATTCTTGTCTGTAGTTTCCTAAAGAGAATGAAAATAGGGTTGAGATCATGACATTGTTCAAGCCTACCTTGCGAGAGAAGACATGCCTAGCGTATACCTCCCATTTTTATTTTCAGGGAGGAAAATAACTATAATTTAAATAATCATATATGTTTACGAGTAACAAGTTGTAAACTCTGAAAATGCTCTGCAGCCACACAGCGGCTGCACCTGACAGCAAACCTCTAATCTTTAACCAAGATATTTTTCCTAAATCTACAAGGAGAAAACAATAACCGCCCTCACAGTGCTCTGCATTTATACTCTGATAACGTGCAGTGCAGACAGAGGAGGTTGACAGATGTTCTTGTCCACTTGACAACAGCAGGCTTTTCAGAAGGCAAGGGGGAGGTAAACGTATTCCTATCTCTATAATTAATTAATTATTTGTGCTATTTTTATTATCATTCATTAGACTCATTTTCCCTCAAGACTCACATTTCATTTCAGAAGAACAAAAGGTAAATTACTATTCCTTGAATCTTGCTAAGCTGAGTATTTCTACCGGTGTTAGACTCCAGGTTGTACTGGCAGTCTGAGGAGACGTAAAGGCTGAGGAGAAATAGTGCATAATTCTGTGGTGCATCTTTTCCTTTCACCTGCTGGATTATATCACCTGATATAATGAATTCTCAAGGTCCAAAATATACTAAGTTACTTTGGACAAATCAATACTGAGCTGGATCAAACAGGAAAGAGTGTGACTGTTAAACATAGAGGAGGATCAGCACTACACGGCAGCTCCTGTGTCCAACTGGACTCAAAGCAGCCTTTTATTCAAATTAGGGGTCATGAGTGTGCTTTATTTTTATTCTTGTTTTGATCTCTGTCCAGCACTTTGATCAACTGTGGTTTGATTTGACTAGCAGCTAATTATGATGTCCCCTCCTGCTTGATTTCTTGCTTGTGTTCTGACTCTCAGACGTAAGTCGCTTTGAAGAAAAGCGTCTGCTAAATGACTGTAGAATAGAATAGAAAAGAAAAGAAAAGAAAAAAGAATAGAATAGAATAGAATAGAATAGAATAGAATAGAAAAGAAAAGAAAAGAAAAGAAAAGAAAAGAAAAGAAAAGAAAAGAAAAAAAGAATAGAATAGAATAGAATAGAATAGAATAGAATAGAATAGAATAGAATAGAATAGAATAGAACAAACACTGGTGTCAGTAAAAAGCATTGCAAGGCAACAATGAATCCGTTTTTAGATACACACAAGCTGGTTTGGATATCTCACCCCGTCCTCAAAATCTTTTCGAGCAGGCCACATGCAGACTGGCAAGGAAGATCTTATCATCGGACAAACATATTTTCATGAATACATAATAATGAACTCAGGGAAGAGGAGGAGGTAGAGCAATTGATATAAATATTACTTGATTCCAAACTTTTAAATGATTAAATGTAACTAGGTTGTGTGAGGGTACGTGAGTGAGTGATGGAAAGGAGCGTGTCTGAGATATGAGCTGGCAGTATATTTGCACAGGCCTAAACAGTACCAGGTTTTATGTAATGAACTTTATGTTTTTATTAACTTTTTTAACTGCAGTAGCTACTTGTTGTATATTGATTGTATCTTATGTTGACGTAGTGTGTTGTGCAGCAAGTCTCTACCAGCAAGCAGTATATACAGTTGCACACAAAATTATTCATACGCTTCCATTACAGAAGGAAAAGAATCAGCTGTCACTGAAATAAGCTGAAATTTACAAAAATAAAAATAAATAAAAATTTAATGAAAATCATGACATTGTTTCTGAACTGTGGTTCAATAGAAATATTTTTAAAAAACAAGCAAAAAATATGAGAAATTAATATATGTTACGTCACTCATGAGCTAATATTTTGTTGAGCAATCCTTTGAGGCGATCACTCCTATCAGGCGTTTTCTGTAACTCTCAATCAGACTTCTACACCTGTTGACAGGTATTTTGGCCCACTGCTCATCAGCAAAGTGCTCTCATTGGTCCAGGACTGTTCTTTTTTATTTTTTATTATTTTTTTCAACTCAATTGAATTACAAACAATGATGTATTTCACTAAATTATGATTTAGCAAATGTTTTATTTATTATTACTTTATTACAGTCTCCAGTTATTTGAGAGACTAATGTCAATTTTGCCTTTTCTTTAATGGAAGGTATGAATAATTTTGTGCAAACTATCTATATATATATATATATATATATATATATATATATATGCTCATATATTTTTAGACATATTTTTATATATCATTTATATATATTTTCTCTGTAGCCAAGATGGAATTAAGCAAGTCTGTAGGATATGTCGTTATTCTTCTGCTTATGTACGAGAGTCGGGAGAACGGTAGATACGGAAATTCTCTGACTGTCCTCCTTAAGGTAAGAATGATCATCTTTGACACCAGAAGCATTTGTCTGTTAACTAATATGGAAGTGGTGGTGATTTGGCTAAATAATTTAATATATTGCATTGCATATAATCATCTATTTCTCTTATTTGAAACTAGTATTTGGTCACAGTGCATGTTTTCTGTGAAGAAACTGTGCAGTTAAACTCATTTCATCTTTTTTTTTTCCAGGATCGGATGGCTAAACAAACAAATGGCAAGTAGTTTAAACTTTATTTTATTAAAGGAATGTATCTAGATCAGCAGTTCTCAAATGTTTTTTACATCAAGTACCCCGTCAGAAGATATCAGGCCCTCCAAGTTTTGCCTTTATGACTGATATATAGCAGAAAAGTGCAACTATTTTCCATCAGGCAGACTTCGGACAGAGGCAGGTTTGCTCCATATGGAAATATTATTATTGATCAGAGATGGCTGTTAGGATTATAAAGACAGAACCGACATTTGGCTCAAACTAAGTCACATCCTCAGCAAAGTACTTACTAAAAAGTTGTGAATATATGAAAAGAAACACAATGCCTGTCCATCCCACTTTTACACCCTGAGAGATAGATGCTAGATTTCAAATGTTAATATCTTTTTTAATATAGTCTATAAACGTAAAACAAAAAACCAGTAAAGAGCTTCAGATCTGCACTTATCAGTGAAGCTGACAGCAGCTCCAGGTGACCTGTGTTTTACATAACAGAGCTGTAAAAGTCCAATCATATTCTCCTTGCTCAACATTATAAAGTAATTACTTGAAAAATATCTGGTTTCTTAAAAATCATGTTAAAGTTAAGCAGCTTTTTAGCAATAATCCTGACGAGAAGGATGCTCCTACTTCTGTGAACACGGTCCTGATACCTGATCAATACACGTTAGCCTCAGTCTCAGATTGACTCTCCATCATATCATGTCATGTAACATCTTCACAGCGTCATAGCAACAACGCAGGTCACCTAAAGCTGCTGTCAGTTTCACCAAAAGGTTCAGATCTGAAACTCTTCCGTTTTTGTTGACGATGAACAAGAGGGATGATGGTTTGAATTAGATAATATCATCCATGATTAACAAAATCAGAATTTGTAAAGTAGTTGATTTTTGAAAATCAGCTTACAATGAAGTGTTACGTGTACCAATAGTTAAAGAACTATGGAACTAGTGCATTTATCTTCAATATTTACACTTTTTCATTGACTACAACCATTTTGAGAACTTTAACTACATCCTACTAATTCTGTCCTTTTCTTGTCATTAATGAAATGATTTTAACTATCTGTTTATGTCTATTTCAGCTCCAGCTCTCACAAAATTTATTTATTACGACCTCCTACTCAACATTACTGCCTCTGATCTGGACAGTCTGCAAGTGCTTCTCAGCGTATTCGACCTACCAATCTCCAGCAATGATAACATTACCGGCCTTACAACAACAACAGGTACAACATTTCTATACTTTGTTGCTCTTGCTGCTGCAAATCTGTCATTAAATCATTATTTTACTGGTGTTATCTTTTTGTTTGTTTGTTTCCTTGTTTTTTTTTCCCCTGTAGTGTATCTTTTGAGAACGACTATGGCTTTGTACCAGTGCATGTGCGAAGAAAGCTTTGTTTGGTCATATGACAGATGTATCAACCATGGAGTCTGCAATGCCATCATTATTAACACGTGTGGATGTGCCAATGACTTCCTGGCAGGTGACCAGTACTGCCAGCCAAACACCAACCAAACAGGTGAACTTGTTGAAAATCATTCGATGTGTCATCTGGCTAGTACATTTACTAACCCACTTCTACAGACACAGCCCAAGTGAATACAATTCATTATAGTCCAATTATAATAAAAAAACTAATCCAGTATATGATCCACATTAGTCCAGTAACTGTTTATAACTGTGTTCATTCACTGCCTGGCCAAAAATAAGTTGACACATAAAACAAAGGTCACTAATATTTCATTGAATTCTTTAGCTTTGATCCCAGCAGCTGTCGCTGTGGCATTGTTTCCATAAGCTTCTGCAATATCACAAGATTTATTTCCATCCAGTGTAACATTAATTCTTCACCAAGATCGTGATGATAGGAGAGTCTGACCACTTTACAAAGCCTTCTCCTGCACGTCCCAAAGATTCTCAATGGATTCATGTCGGGACTCCATGGCGGCCAATCCATGGCAAAAAATGATGTCTTATGTTCTTCCATTGGTTTTGTCATCTTGGAATATGGCCACACCCTTTGGGAAGATAGAACAACCTGCTCATTCACATTATTCAGGTTGTCAGCTGACCTCATTCTTAGGGCAAATAGTGTTGCTAAACCTAGACCTGAACATAGACCTGACCAACTGCAGCAACCCTAGATCATAGACTGCCCCCACAGGCTTGTACAGTGGACACTAGACATGATGGCTGCATCACCTCCTCTGCCTCTCTTACTACCCTGATGCTCCCATCCCTCTGGAGTCAATCTGGACTCATCAGACCACAGGACCTTCTTCCATTGCTCCAGAGTCCAAATCTTTACGCTACCTTGCAAACTGAATCCTTTTTTTTTCTTTTATTCTCACTGATTAGTGGTTTTCTTAAGGCTGTTCAATCCCAATCCTTTGAGTCCCCGTCACATTGTTCATGTGGAAACGTTCTCACGTTCACTGTTAAACAAAGCCCTGAGCTCTACTGTTGTTTTTCTTCCATCTGATTTCACCAAATATTTTAAGCGATCACCAT
>JAOXYM010028767.1:0-12542 GCA_028567055.1 Leptatherina wallacei
CATTCATTCATTCATTCATTCATCCATTCGTTATTCTCTCATTTTATTTCAAGAGTTTGAAATAAGAATTTTTATGTTGAAACAAAATGCTTATGTTGTTTGCTTTTCTCCAAGCATAGTTCACTTTTAGCAATTCAATTCAGACTGTTTTTCTTAGGAAGTCATTTTTAAACTTGGCTAGAAATCATAACAGCGTCAAGAGAATCAGATTTCTGGTCATAGTCATTACTCATAGTTCCACAGTTTTTCTTATTATTTTTGTTTGATATATTTCAGCCTTGAATAGGTTGTCACATCCCTTCCTTTTAAGCAACATCTCCTCTTATAGCTGCATCCCTCAATCAAAGCTTTCATATGCGCCGAAATCCTCCAAAGATAAGTCTTGAAAGATTAATGTTCAAAGGTTTGAAGACTGATTTCAGTTTTTCAAGGATTACATATCAGTCCATGCTCCACTGCTGAGTAATTAGAGTGATTAGGGAGGAAGGTGTACAGCACTGAGCGCAGCAGAACACTGACTTTTGAATATAAAGAATGGTGATGAATGATATTTTGCACTGCAAGCCATCAGTTATAATATAACCTCAGCTCCTCTCAGTAAAGCCACCTGTTCGAATAGATGCTGTGATTAGCGTTTTTCGTTTGTATGTGTGATGTTTGGATTGTACATATTCTTGCACAGTGAAAAATCTGATCATGTCTGCTGAAGCTAATTTTATGCTCTTAAATTAACTTGTGCATGATTGTGTTGATACTGTTTCTCCCCATTGTTTTACTCATACACTGACCTTTGTTTGCCTCCCTGATTTGTTGCAGTACAGGAAGTCATGGGTTTCTTTTCCTTTTTCAAACTTTGTGTTTTTCATTAGGAGTTGCTGGACTGAGCTTTTTTCTCTGAAACAAAACAACAATATAACACAGAACAACTAAATTTAGTTACTCAACATTTTGATTCAGGGACTAAACTCTGACTTTAGAAATTTGTTTCCAACAA
This sequence comes from Leptatherina wallacei, assembly GCA_028567055.1. Classification (NCBI taxonomy): domain Eukaryota; kingdom Metazoa; phylum Chordata; class Actinopteri; order Atheriniformes; family Atherinidae; genus Leptatherina; species Leptatherina wallacei. The sequence goes on from JAOXYM010028767.1 coordinate 995, forward strand.
ACTCCATATATGTTTAACATTTTTATAAGATGTGAAGGTTGTGTGACCAGAGTGGCTAAAAGATAGCATTAGGTAGTGGTCTTCCAAAATGACAAGTATTTATTTTACAAAAGTGCATGTTGTGACAAAATATGTAGGCAATGGGAAATTGAAAAGGAAGATAATGCAACTTAACAGTTAACTTTTACCAACTAAGCATAACTGAAAGCAAACAAACCAAAATTAATCTGACATGCAATCTGTTACATTAACCTGGCTTCCCACACAGACAAAAGGCCAACAATGTATAATCTTACATACTAATCACAAAATGTAAAAAAAAAAACATTATTGAACTCTACCACCATTAATAAAATTGAATATTTAACAAACAAGACCTTTTTTAACCAATAAACAGAATTAAAGTATTACAACTGGAACTGAGTTTTTATTTGAACAGATGGTTATGTATATTAGCTTTACTCAAATAGCCGGAACAGTCTGAGCCTGCTAACCACCATGCAACGTTAACATTGTTATATCAAACGTATGGTTATGATGAACTGTTGATGTGATGTGCAACAGTGACAACTGGTGGCAGCTCACCCACTTTGTCACATTCAGGAAGTATTTTAAAGTAACCAAGACAGAAAAAAAAATCTGAATCTGTTTACAAAGACCAGGCAGTTTTGCTAGAAATTTTTAAAAAGCATTGCAGAAGGTCCTTTGTGGCTGTGTGATGTCTGATAAGATTATTCAAAGACGCACTACAGAACTTTTGCCATTTTCTAGACAGCTAATTTAGCATCCATCTTGCATCCTACCTATACTGTGAGCTCTCTGCAGACAGTAAAAAAACAGTCTTATCTCTTGCTCTGTCTCTAGCTCTCTTTTGTTTCCTCTCTTCCTTCGATAATATCTTCTTGCATTTCTTTGCTGAATCAGCCACAGTGTGCATTCAAAACGGCCAGTGTGTTTATATACATTTGCTAATGTTTGACGCTTGCGCAAAGCAAAACTCAGCTGCAATGTCATGCAGTGCGGTTTCTCGTCCTCGGGACGCTGCTGGGCCACGACGGCTCTAGAGATGCACACAATAAATGTCACTGTGCCAAAAAACGAGTCTGGAATGCTGAGTGTTAAGGTTGAAAAGTTATGGAGTACGTCTTTAAGTGATTGGCCCAGTCAGTGTCATGAGCCTAGCAGCACTATAGTCTGCTACTCATGTGCTTGAAGCCTTGTTGATTAAGACAAAGCAACTTAAACTGGTACCTTTTTGTTTAGCCTTTCCTCACATAATGTGGGTTTAGTCAGAAATATAGAACAGCACCTAGCCAGATGAGAAAAGAAATCTTTTTTGAAGGAGAGATGGAATCCAAGCAACACATACTCATGCAACAGTAAAGGGGAAAAAAATTTGCATCGTTTGCAAAGCCCATAAAAAGCTCTACACAGGCCTGGAGGCATATACAACTCACAGAAAAATCATGTCAAGACTTTGCAAAGAATTCAGATAATGAACATATTAAATCAAGTTTTGTATTAAACATCCAAGGCTCCAAAAATGTTATTACATGCCTATTTTTTCCTTAGCACAGATACCAGCATTTAGCACTATGACACAGTAACAAAAGCAGTATTGCTCAAACTAATTAAAAAAAGACATACAAAATATATTTTAAAAAATGTACTTGTAAGGAAGTAGAAAGGGAAAAAAAACAATTGAGTTAGAGCACATCTGATCTACACACGTCACTTCACACCTTTGCTTAGTGTGAACTTTGCTGTCAAATACAAATCTGGCCATGGACCTCAGAGCATAACTAGACTAAAGATCTGTTCGTCTAGATTAAGATGAGAATAAACCCAGTCTCAAATGTGCTTGATAAGTGCTCAAACATCTCTGCTCTGTTGTTTCCTTGTGATTTCTACCATTGAATCATGTTTCTCATTAGTGCTGCATGTAAACACAGGAAGATAAGGTTACAAAAACAGCAACATTGTAATTTGCGCAACAGCTGATAAGTGTTCCCAAATCCTGACACACACTCTTCAGTGTTACACGTCCATTTATCTTGTCCTAGTTATTTCTACTTCCTACAACACATAAGAAAAAAATTTAAAAAGAAATAATGCAAAAAAGAATATTTCCATGTGCAGCTTGACTGGTACGTTTCGAGCAAGCTGATAGACACTGTGTCGCGTTTGCAACACCCACACCAGATTAGATACAGCATGTGTGAAAGTTTAAAAAAAAATGACAGGAAATTTCATAACTTTTTTACAGCATTATGCAGACAAACCACTTCATCTGTTCTCCTGCTGAGATGTCCGACAAACAATTTATTCTGTCTTTCTTCTCCATCCATTAGTGTAAAAAACAAGCTCTCCTACAACTGATTTAAATTCATGCATGGAGAATGTATACAAGGGGAATTGTGCAGTATTCACAACAAAGAACAGAGGTAGCAGCTCCTCTGATGTCTCTCTGTGTTCTTTCTAAGAGGCATCTCAAATATTCACAAACATCCATCAGTGCCTGAGAGGGTTAGAGACTAGCTACAGTCACCTAGAATCTCTCAACATGCGCATGCATACACAGACACACAATTACATTTCTTTTGTTTCTACAGTTTTCTTTAATACAGTTTTTTCTTTCATGTCTTTCTCTGAAGTTTGCAGAGAAAAGTGAGTGTGAATGAGTGTGCAAACAGCAGATCACTATAAGATCAAAATAATGGTTAAGGGGTTGATGTTAAGATAAGTCATTAAGTCTGCAGAAAATTAAAGCAAACCAGTGTAAAATGCTCTGAGGTGATGGAAACAGGAGCATCTTTGTGGGTGTTTGTGTGTGCGTGCGTGCGTGCGTGCGTGTGTGTGTGTATGTGTGTGCGTGTGTGTGGTTAAGGGCTTAGGTTTCCACCTGTATGTGGGGTCTCACAGATCATTACTTCCGCCAAGGCGCTGAGGTTATGTTTCCCGGGTGAATGTTTCTCAGTGTGTCTGTCTGTCTGCTAGCAAAATAACTCAAAAAGTTAAGGCCAGATTTGAATGAAATTTTCAGGAAATGTCAGAGATGGAATAAAGGAACTACTGATTAGATTCAGGGGGTGATCTGGATCCAGGAAGACTGTTTCTACGGTCTTCCTGTTTGATTTATTACCAAAAAAGTTTCTGTAGGAGCACTTCCTGGATTCCTCTGTTATTGTGTGAGGTACTCTTTAGATGGGGTAAAGTAGACTGAGCTGCACAAAAACACTCCAAGGCACTCTTTTAAATAAGTGACTCTCAGAAAGAGTACACTAACAATAATTTCATAAACTGTTAAATCACATTTGTCATTGACACGTTATAGTGTCCAGGATATAAAGTGTTTTACGTCAGTAGAACTGAGAGACGTTTGCTAGACAGATTAGCTGAACATAAGTATGCAATCCGTACAGGTACTGTGAACTATCCTATGGCCACACATTTCTTAGAGCACCACAACAGTGATTCTTCCACTTTAAAAGTATGTAGAATTGATCATATCCTTATTTCCATAAGAAAGGCTGATAGACTAAGCAAACGCAACCAAAGAGTCCTTTTGGATTTTTAAATTACGGGCCACTAAATACCCTGGTCTGAATGAAGAGCTGGATTTTACTGTTTTCTTGTAAATGATATGGGTAAGTAGTTGGTTGAAAAGGTATGATATTGTTTTGCCTGATTATTGATGTGTTTATCTTGAGTTTTAAATGAGATCAGTCTGACATGTTGGATTATGCCATCTCTTGTTTTAACAAGGCATACATGTTTGTAGTTTTTTTAGTTTTTTCTTTGGGAGGAGTTTTTTGATGGAAAGTTCTATTTCAGGTGGAGAATTCCTGTTGGTGGAATTCCACTATAAAGACACCTTGAACTGATCTAATCTGTTTGACTCCCAAACAAAGGCCAGTGGGCTGAAACGCATCAGTGTTTTTTTTAAAAGGTCACTATTACTATGCCAAAGGAATAAAGGAATTTTTGTTATTTTTCTGTAAAGGAGAGTGCCTTGGGAGTTTTTTGTGCTGTTCTGTTTATTTATTTGTTTAAGTCATTCCTGTAACTCATTAAAAACATTAGTCATTCAGTATTATACCACGTTTCCTCACTGCAGTGTCAAGCCGGATTTTAATTTCCATATTAATATTTAGTTAACACCTTTTGTTTTTAAATGTGCTTATAAATAAAGTTGACTAGACTACACATACAGCAATTATTTCTTGAATTTTTGGAGTTTAGATAAACATTTTTGAAGCAGAAATTTAAATAATGCAAAAACCAGAACTATACGAGCAACCAGAAATTCCCTGAAAGACATTCAGTAAAGTTGACATTATTTCATGTGAGCAGAACTTTTTGCATGATAGACTATATGAAAACTAACACCTGACTATAGAATAACTGCTGTACTAAAGGTGACAGATCTTTAACAATAGGACGCACCATTTAGGGAACCAGGTGGAAAGCTTCAGATCTGCTTGGTTCTTTAGGAGACTTTACTCGTGTCCAACCTGCCGTTTTGCAGTTCGAGGAGTTTTAGGAAGCAGGACAATTTCAGCAGCCCCTATTGATGCATAATGAGGCCTCTAATAAGGGATGCAGCATACAGTAAACATACTTCCTCACTGCTGCATCCTCCTTTAAAGACTTCTCAGCCATTATTCTTTCTGAGTCTGTGAAATAAAGAAAATGAGAGACAGAATTTTTAGGAAACACCACTAAACAATATAAAGTGCACAAATGGACATGTAAATTATTGAATGTCAACTACAGTCTGACAAAAGATTTTTAGTTAGTTCATCTTTACACAATCTATGGGTTATCACCAAATAAACAACATTCTTATTTTAGCTTTCACCTTTTCAATTTAACCTTTTTCTATGTTACTTATATCATTCTCCACAGCGAGGCTACAACATGTTGTGCTGATCATCAGAATTTATTCATACAGGGCCTTGTTGATGACATGGACTTAAAGTTCTATTAAATCTTGAAGTTTCATGAATCATTATTGCTGTACTGCTTCAATAACAGTTGGAATAATTTCAATAGAAAGGATCAATTAGGTATTTAATGATGCACAATTATTGAATCTGAAATGTTTTTGTTTGCCAATTAGACTCTTAACACATCATGAAGTCATAAAGGGCTCTATAATTAAACCTGTATGCAATCAAGTGCAAGTCAATTTATCCACTCATTTTCTAAACCCACTTAAAGCACATTTTAATCTTCATAACAGAGAGAAATGAGACTAATAACAACTCATGCACATACTCACTATGGGGTAAATATAGAATCACCATTTAACCTAACATATGTCTCTTTAGACTGTGGGAGGAAGCCAGAGTAGTGGAGAGAACCTTCCAAACAAAAAAGCTACAGCTACTATTTGGACTACAAACCTGCTTGGTGGTGGGATGCAAACCACCACACCATCATGCAGCTCAAGTAAAAAGTATCACGTTAAAAATACAATGGATATTGCTTAAAGAAAAAAGAAAAAAAGAAAGAAACTAGTTTCAGCTTATCTTTACAGTATAAGAAATCCAGATGAGAATACTTTGCATCGCTGCTGTTTTTCAAAGATAAAAATTTTAACCATCTAATTGAGTTGTCAAAGTTTGAGCAACGACGACAAAAAATGAGACAATTATTTGTCCTGTATGGATTTATTTATTTCTTTACTACTCCACAAATATCTGGAAAGATTTTCCCTTTAGACCTTTAAATGCTATCAAATAGTTATTTGTGATGTAAAACTCGAAAAAGTGTTGTGAAAACATCAACACTTAAGCAGAAGTGGAACATTACAGCTCAACAGAGAGACAGGAAGTTATCAGTTTAGCAAACATGATTTATAACCACAAAGTTCTGAGAACACCAGATGCCTAAAATACTCTGTACTTATCTCAGATAATTGATATCCCATATTAAAGACAAAGCAAAGAATGCTCTGGTCAGCGTTGACTCTTTCATGATACCTTGTTGGCATGTCTTGTAGATAATATCAGTACCTTGAGTTAATAAAGAATGAACACAGCAAATATAGCAAACTTGACAGATTTTTTCATGACAGTGTAATGAACTATGAACACCAACCCAAACCTGTTTTTATGGCTGACATGTCTCAGTAGTTTAAGTTTGTGGATTTCACAGTCAAAAAACAAAACAAGCATAATTTATTGTTTCTATCTCCCACTAAAAGACATAAGATAATCACCATGAATACATTTCAGGGTAACTGCATGATTAAGTAAATGTGAGACGTTGAGCAGCTTTGAAGTCGTCCTGAACAGCTTGAATGTACATTCTCATGTAGTGGGCACGTTTTATCTTAGAAAGCAGAAGAGGGTTTTGTGATGTTGATAACTGCGGTTTATGAAATAATGTTACCAGCTCATTTTCTCCATACCGTGGGCCTATGCATGAATTGTCAGTGTGACTGAAGTTATCCACGTGTGTAACATGCAACTAAGCAACTAAGCTTAACAAAACGGCAACTAACCACTTCCTTTCCCTGCGCCACCTTCGCTTGTACTTTTAAAGCAGATAGTGTTCCAGTTTGACTCTCGCTGTCTGATGGTCATGTTCAGCCTAAATACGGCAGCTCTCCTCTTCATTCAGCTCATATGGAAGGTCTTTGCAGGTACAGAGCAGATTGGTGTTTGTGATGAATGTTTTTATCCATACTGAAAAGGAGACTTTATAATAAATTGATTGTTTGTTTCAAACTTCAGGGACTTTGACAGCTGACCACAGGAATGTATCGCTGTCAGCGGGAGATTCAGTCACGTTCACCTGCAACATATCTGAGAAAAATACAACACAAATCACCTGGACCAAAGACAGATTTAAGTTTTCATTTTCCTACCAGCTTCAGCAACACTTGTCAAACTTCTCTGACGGAGTGACGATAGACCCCATCAACAGATCAACGCTAAATATTCCCAGTGTTCAGCTTAATGATTCGGGACTTTATACATGTGAAATAACTAACAAACGAGGCGTCAACAGTATTACATGGGATTTAACTGTTTCTGAGGAAGGTATGTGGAGAAAAGCCCAACTGAACACATCATCATACTGCTCACAGTTTAATCTGCAGGTTACCTGAAATATCAACTTTTCTTACTTTTTCAGAAATCAGTTCAAGGTATTTTCCAGTGGTACCTCCAATCATTGGATTGCTTTTTGTTTGCATCACATCAACTGTCTGCCTTCACCGGTGAGTAATATTTCAGTCTTTTCTGTGCCGAGCTGCTGTCGCTATTACAGTTGTTTATTTTTCACTAATCATAAGAGGCCATTTTTTATTTAATATCTGATCCATGAAACAACAAAAAAATGAAGACAAAAACATCAAATAATGGTGGCCACTAAGGGGCTCTGTTTAACAGTAAACTGAATGCCTCTGGACTTCAACACTATTGGTCTGTTAGTTTGATGGAGGAAGCTGGCTTGAGGTCTGACATATAAAATATATAGGCCTACAGTAAATAACCCACCATTTCTATATATCACTGCATATATTTACACATCAAAAAAAGTCATCATAAGGACAAAAAGGCAAATTGATTTTAAAGTCTTACTCCACTCCTTCATAGGCTTTAATGGCTCTGCTCCTAACAGAACGTGCCCTGCTAATTTAATCCCAGATCAGTGTATGACAAAGGAAAATAAGCCCTTTTCTATTTTCTGTCGACCTTAAAATCCCTCCGTTAATCTGTTTTCTTTGCAAAAGCCTAGAGCATTCTCTGTTATATTTGTCACACAATTATTAATACATTCTTGGGAATTTCTATCTGACCCAACTCACCTCAACTGTTCTTGCAAAATACTTTTTAACATTGTACTGAAAAAATTCAGTACACCTTACTACTACTTTATTGTAAATATATAATCTTAATTACTGTAGTGAAACAAGTTCACAGGTTTGATATGTGAAGTTTATTTGACATTAAAACTAAATATATTTTAAACACGGATTCATTTAAAGTATCTGCTTCGACATGAAAAAATATAACATTTTATTACAAAGTTGCATTTATCAGAATTGGTTAACACAGAAAAATGAACTAAAAGTTGTTGAACAGGTATCAGTGTAATTATTGATCTTTAATGGTGTTCACATTAATTAGGGTAAACCTTGTAACAGTTTGTGGATATATTATTGAATATGTTAATCAAAAACAGGTGAAATTTAACTCTGTTTTCTCTGATATTGATATATTTTTACATTATATCTACACTAATGATTGTATCGTCTCCCAACTGGGCCAATATGTGGTAAAATTTTCAAATGATGAACTAATAGAGATTCTGCTAAAAACTAATGCCAACTTAAGCCGCCACATATCTGTTGCCACAATTCGTGTGGCATTCACCAGCCACAGCTTGAAGATTACATATGCCATATATGGTCATAACATAAAGCAGGTCAATTCATGACCAATACCTGGGGGTTAACATGGATGACCTATAACTGGCACAGTGGCAAGCATCTGTGCCCAAATCCACCACTTGTCTGCATATCCTCCAACTAAAAGTGTTATGCCAACAGGCTTAATGATTATACAAGTATTAATGGTGTGACGAGTTGCAGGAGAAAAGGTAACACTGTACAAATGTCTTTCTTGTTATAAATTGCTTCTGTTCTGTAAAAACCTCTTATCATCCTGTGTACATTTTTTAAGATGTCTGTCAAACATTTTTAACACCGTTTTCATCTTTCAAACCAGAAATGATTGTCAGTGCTCTGTGGTGTTTTGTTTTTGTTGTCTCCTATTCAATCAAAGAAGGAAAAAATGGACCAGAACCCAGAACCAGAACCTGAAGAAAAGCAGAACTCTGAGTGGTGCAGAGTTTTCCGTTGAGTTGGACGTAATGGTTAGAAGACATTTTACATAGTCTACCCTACCTCTTATATGAGTAACATTATGTTATCATTTTTCTTAAAGTATTTTCATCAATATGCTGCATTTTCTGCCTAATTATATGTTTGTTGTTGGGCATTTTCTATTATATTTTTGACTAAATTTATTTCCATTTGCAATCCATCTAGGCCCCTGCACAAGCCCTAACCTCTGCTGTATGAAGGAGAACTGACTGGCGAGCAGGATGACGAGCCGGCAAAAACATTGAGTTTAAATAAACAAGAAAATCTTGAAATAGAGAAAAAAGAAACAGTTCACAAATTGAAAGTTTGCCATATTTAGTTTGCACATATCATCTGATTGGTAAAAATATTCTGCTGCACAGGGTGCCTGGGCTCTCTCTTAGAGAAAAGATGAGTTCTTTTTTCCATATGAATACTACTGTTTTAGCTCAATAGTACTTATTTGCCCCAAATCAGTGCAGGATCATAGTACTCTATACCAGCTGATTGACATTCACCTCTTTTTATTACATTTTAATCCTCCACATATTTTTCATTATATTTTTATGTAAATATTAACATTTTAATTGAATAGCATCCAGGCCATGTGACCTATTGGCTAAAGATCAATGTAGAGTCATAGCAGACTGACTTGTTAACATACACCTCTTTTTATCATATTTTAATGCTCCACCTATTTTTACTTAATTTCTAATGAGAATCTGAGTTCAATAGCTTCTAGATAATGTAACCTATTTGTCTCAAGATAAGTTCAGGTTTACAGATATACTGGTTAGTTGATAAGCGCCTCTTTTCATTACATTTCATTATGCTACAAATAATTTTCATGCTTTTTATGCGTATTGCCTTTCAATAAACATTGTGAAAACCGCACTGACTTTTTTGCCGTAATTCTGAGAGGCACCTGCCTGCAGGCATCCACTGTGAGGTCGCTTCCAGTGCAGGTTCCACTGTCAGAACACTTCCACTGTCAGGACGGGAAGTTTAGACTTTTTTTTTTTTCACCTGCCTTTTATTTCGAGGGGGACCAGCGAGCCAGGATATGTCGCCAGGATACTCTCAAGCCACCTCACTGCAGGCAGGACCTCTTGCAGCTGAGGGACGACGCTGAAGTTAGCTTTCGATTCGTAGCTTCCCATCCATTCGCTGTATGTGTAAAGGGCAATTCCACTGAATTTTTGGGCATCTAGACCACATTAAACCAGGTTCTATTAAAATACTACAGTACTTAGACTCTTCAAACCTGGACTGAAATATCTTACACAGCATGTAGATTCATGAAAATACAATTTCTGATTTGTGAAACCTTTATTCTATTTGTGAAAATGCAAATTGGGTTCATTTCATGACATTTTTGGCATCTGGACCACATTAGACCAGGTCCTGGTAAAAAACTACAACTCGTAGACTCTTCAAACCTGGACTGAAATATTCATCCCTTAACATGATTAAGGGATGAATATTTCTATATTGGAGAATTGATTCCTATGCTTCTCCACACAAAGCAAGTGCCAGTGCTGATGAAGAGAAACTTTTATCAGGGAACTTCAATGATGTGAAGTCGGTCCAAGTTCTGCAGAAGATCAGCAGTGACAAAAATCTTGATAATTGTTTGGATAGAGATGTATTCATTGAGTGTTTTGAACTTCAGCAGAAACTAGATATGGAGGAACCAAGCACAAAACTAAAGCACAGCAGCATCCAATATATAGCATTGTCACCTTTTGTCGTGCACTCCTATTCTGAGTCCCAGTTGGAGATTCTTCAAGATCTACAGAGAAGTAACAGCTGTTTGCTGTATTTAGATGTCACAGGTAGTGTAGTTGGAAAACCTCATCCATCCAGCCAGTCAGTGCTTTACTATGCAGTTTGCATTCCGTGTCAGTCTACTACCAAAACAGTGGTTCCTATAGCTGAAATGATTTCAGCTGATCAAACAACAGCAACAATCCTGCACTGGTTCACTTGCTTACGTCGAGACTTCTACAAGCTTTTCCAGAAACACTTCAAACCACAAAAAGTTTAAACTGATTTCAGCTGGGCCATGATTCATTTAACACCATTACTGTTCAAGAGTATCTCAAGGTTAGCTTCCAGTTGTGCCAGGAGAATGACTAAGGGGAGGTGACAGTTACACACCTCTGTGCTGCTCACATGCTGAAGCTGGTAAGCATGAAGTTAGCCAAGATGCAGTGCAAAAAAGATACCAGATGCCTTTTCCTGTACTGTTTTGGACTCCTTCAAAACACTACAACATTCAACCACATCTTAATGATCATAAAAAGTATGGTGTTTGTATTTTAAGCAAGAAAGAAGACAAATGCGTGTCAGAAACATCTGTCAGCAATGAAGGACGCAATAAACACACAGAATGCAGACCAAATCAAAGTTGAAATGGCAGATAAGGAGGAAAACCCTGTTGATTGTGAAGACTTGACAAAATCCATCTCAAAATCATTCCAATTTTTTGCTCCAGTTGAACGGGTTGTCAGGCAAGCACAACAAGAAGCTCAGGAAGAGGATGACACAGAGGAAAATAGACTGCCAAATCCTTATTACTGTGAGTCACTTGCTGATGTATTACTGCATTATGCAGGCGTTGCTCCTCTTTGGACAGGTGTTATGCTGACAGCTCTTGGGAAAACA
>JAOXYM010029791.1:0-12481 GCA_028567055.1 Leptatherina wallacei
GTAAAAGTATCTCTGGGTGGGTGGATGGGTAGGGATTGTCAAAAACTCATGTCTGGGCTACAAGGACCTTCTTTGTCATTAGGGGGAAGTGCGCCTGCTTCCTTTGTCTCCAATTAGATTTTCAGAAGAGCAGAGAGACATGTTTAAGAGGGGATTTAAAATAATGACCCTTCATCATGCAGGGGAGGCCAGAGGGAGAAACAGAAAAAGGGAAAAAAACAACACTTTGAACATTTGACGGTAAAGTGCCGAGTCATAACAGAGATGCTGTTGAAGATGGCCAGGAATAGATGGCGGTGAGGGAAAAGGAACGCATGTAAAGAAGAAGAGGAGGAAAGTCGTATTAAAGTTTGGATATCAGGTGATTAAATAACCATAAAAAGTAAAGAAAGTAGAGAAAAGGCTGAGATGAGAAAAAAAAAAAATCTTTTGTGGCCAGTTTGAAAGAAATCTGCCAGAAAACTAAACTTCTCCAGTGTGAAGAGTTTAGAAAAGAAGTACATAAGTCTGTCTGTCGTGGCTCAAATCCTTCCCTTCTTCTGTGCAGAGCTTTGTTGGCCATAAGTGATGGAGGGTGTCTGACTCATCTTCACATCATTCCAGACAGCAAATTCCTTCCATTATACTGCAGTCCTGCTGCCACATTATAGTTAACCCTCTGGCCACAACAGGTCGGCCAGTTTAAAGGCTTGTCAGCCTTTACGTCTTTGATACCATGTCACATAAATGTCAATGGACTCATTAAAGATCATACACATCTCACAGGCCGCAGCTCAATGAACACATCTTTCCTCTTCAAATCTCCAACTGTGTCCTCCTCCTTAAATAGGCCACTCCCAGTTTAAAGAATGGACAGGGACAGAAATTATATCAACTACCCATCGAGCAGATTCACACAGCGCTCCTACCTCCAGATTTTCAGAATGGCTGCTATGGCCATCTTCGAGGTTACATAATTATTTTCTATTAATATTTGCCTTCAAAATAATAATAATAACAGTTTTGGAGAACAAAAAGTATGTTTTCTGATGAAATTCCTTGTGGTGTCTATTTATTAGCTGAAAAAAGTATCAATATACAGACTCCCTGGGCAGCCTTGCCAGGAGTGATTTATTGAGATGGCAAGTTTATTCATCTTATTAATTCCAGAAATAGTTTTTTTTGTTTTTCTCAAGATCACAAAATGATTGTGACGAGCTTAAAAAAAAAGAAAAAAAAAAGAAAAAAAAAGTGGTTCCTGATTAACATTTAATTTTCTAGTTTATTATTGCTGTCATGACAATTAGGGAGGATCTATAACATTACATCATGTATGTATAAGTCCGTCTGCTGCACCGAGTTTAGTAAATGTCTGCCAAACAAACTTTTCTCGACATAAAACAGTAAACCATACTTAATTATAGCATGCCTTTTTGGCCAGGTCTCCCTTGAAAAAGAGACGGGACTTCCTTGTTGAATAAAGGTTAAATAAATGAACAAACAATAACATAATTATTACTCCTGCCACTACAAAACAAACTTTATCTTGACATGAGGTAATTCAACAATGATCTTATGATTATGACATTTTTAAAAACTCAAGCATGGCCCGTCCATACTCAGAACCAAAATTACTCCCAGTAACTTCCCTCTCCTCCCAGTTGCCATTGTTTGAAACACACAAAGAAACAGCATGGTGACAGAAATCCCACAGCTGTCAAGTGCTTTGTTGGTCACAGATGCACCACTGCACGGGTATAAATTAGGGATGGGCATTTTAGGGGATTTTGGAAGTTGATTAGTCGTGACGTCATCATGAAAATAATTTTAAATAATTTAAAATTATTTTTTTAAATTATTATAAAATAATTTACAATCATTTTCAATAATTTCCCTTTAAGAGGGATAAATAAAATATATTTCAATATTTCAATGACATCATCAATAATGACATGTAAGAAATACAATGTGTAAGATGTTATTTGTATAATGTGTTTATTCCAAAAATTAGCATTTTTTACTTTGTTATATGTCTAACATTCTACAGGTTCTAGGGTCCTTTATTGTACAGCAGGTAAATGAGAAAGTGGGTCTGAATTGAACCTGGTAAGGCCGAGTTTACAAGTCGGCTGCTATGCCAGGCGAACTAAACAACGCTCATAGGAGGATTCAGCTACAACAAAACCAGTTATTTTCCTGGTCTTTGCATCTGGTCTTTTAGCAGTCATATGGCCGGAGCATTTTTATACTTGACAAAACGGCACCAACTGACTACAGCACACTGCCTTGTACAAAGAAAATAGCCAAAGTGAATCAATGCGACTGTAGCTCGGGAGGAAGAGCAGTTGTCTGCTAACCAGGAAGTCTGTGGATTGATTCCAGGCTTCACCCTGACTACATGTCGAAGAGTCCTTGGGCAAGACACTGAACTCCACACTGCTTCTTGGTGTGTCTACTGGGGTATGAATGTGTGTAATAGAGGAAAAAAAAGCACTTAGTATATAATAATAGAAGTGCTGTATGAGTGTGTGTGCGAATGGGTGAATGTGATCAACATGACTAGAAAAGCATAATACAACTACAGTCCATTTACCAACTATTTTCCAAACTTTCTAAGAAGATCCATGAAAATTATAGAGAACATAATATAAACATGCTAATGATGAAGAACCACCATCTGCAAACTAACAACTGCCTGGTAAAACAACCAACTATACCAGTTAGCCTGGCAAACCCAATAAGCAACCAGTTGATGTGGAAGCTTACAACATCTTTTACCCAAAAAACTTAACGTGTTTATCACAGTGGCTTAGAAACTCCTTGCATGTATTGCTAGGATCACCAAAACATTACATCATCTAGTAGAGCTGAAACAGCAACATCAAAATCTTCCAATAATACAAATTAACAGATTTTCCATACAGGCGACTGAGAATCGTTTTGACTGTCCAATGAAAGAGCAAATGAGCTGAATATGGTGTTTGTTGTATCCATTTTGTTTACAAATCTCCCTGTAAAGTGACCCAAGTTAAACCAAAACAAAAAAGGTAAAACCATTTAGGAAACGGATCTGAATAAACTCAGAAGGGAAGGGAATGAGTGGGACTGGACTGGAGTATTTTTTAAAGATCAACAGAGAGGTAGAAAACCGCAAGGACTGAATGAAGGAAGAAATAAAAAGATTGCAGGTTTACAGCAGGGCAGCAGCAGTGCTGCAACGAGAACACTATTTAGTAAATAGCAGTAAACACAGATCTATGCAGCTGTGTTGGGTTGGATGGCCCATGTAAGGGCTGTGTGTTCTTATTAAACCCCAGGGGGCCAAAATAGTGACACACCACCTGCATTAAGACAAGAAGAGCCGAATGAGGGATTATGAAAGAAAACAAAAAGAAACGGAGAGGCTGAGCAGAATACAAGCTGGCACTGAGTCTGAATAATAGTTTACAACTGAAGTGTTACACTTCTAAGGAACAAGCTACTCGCTGCTAGTTTGAAAAAAATAAGCTTGGCATTTTGTATCATGTTTATTGATAGAGAAAAAAAAATACTTGACTACTTTTAATTGGTTTCTCCCTACTTTTCTGCTAATTCTTAGTTAATGGGTCATCAGAGACAGATTACATATCTGATTTATTTCAAATATGTTTTCCAAAGAGATGCTTGGCTCAGCAAGAAGAATATGTGTGTTTACCTTGGGAAGCATGGGTGTGGCTCTCTTGTTCTTTTTTTCTGAGGGATCATCCAGCTGGTCTGGCTCAAAGGTGTAAAGTTCGGCCAGCTCGTTCATTGTAAAGTGCCTCTCAATCTGCTGCTGGTCCACAACACGGTACGACAGAGATTGCTTGGTGACCTGTCGCTCATAAATCTTCTCCTCCATCGTACCCTTAAAAAGGAGAATAAAATTCAAGGAAAGAAATAACAATTACAGGTTTTCATTAAACATGTGTCGTGGGGTTGGACCAGAGCAATCACAAATGCTCTCTGATTTTGCAGGTATAAAGCTGGGTTTATACTCGTGCGTCGTCCGTGTCAGGTTGGTTACGCCGTCACCGCCGTAGGCTCTGTGTAGGCCCACAGAGGCTCGACGCGCACCTCTTCAGACCAGACGCGCATCCCAGCTACGCAGTACTCCCTCTTTGATTGGTCGGATGCGATTACTTGTTTCCGGATATTCGACAATGTTTAATACCGCAGGCAAAAGTGACATAAAACTGAATTTTTCCAGATCAGATGACAGTTTACATCACTGATTCTGCTGCCACGTCGCTGATTTGTTGCACAAAATCCACGGAGAAGCCAAAAAGGACTCGCGTGGAAAATTAGCGGACTGTGCAGTGTAGCTTTATCTGCCAACGGCACCCCATAAAGACTGATCAGTACATGTAATTAGTAGATAGTAAACTTGTATGTTGAATCATTGACAGAACTCCGCCTTGTGGAGTTTATCGGTCGGTACCACTCTGCTGCTACCTGTAGATCCGGAAAAGAAACGGCGACAGGGCGAGTTCACCCTACGCTCGAGCATAAAAGACACAGCCTCTGCGTCAGCTCTGCGGGGCCGACCTGACGCAGACGCCGCGCAAGGATAAACCCAGCTTTACAGTTATAGAAGGCCTCAACCTTTGTTGAGCATCTTTCACTAAACTGTTTCCAGATACCAAAGTTTTTCAACTCACATAATGCAAATATATTGAATATTTGCATGTGGGGACTCAAATGGAAACTCTTGGAGGAAAAAAAAAGAGCTTACCTGGGCGAGGAACCTGTAGACATAAACGGGTTTGACCTGGCCGAAGCGGTACACCCTGAAGATACTCTGGATGTCGTATGAAGGGTTCCAAGAAGCATCGAAGATGATGACCCTGTTGGCTGCTACCAAATTGATGCCAAGTGAACCCGCTCGTGTCGATATGAGAAACAAACGCCCTCTGTGTAAGAACGTGGCAGAAGAAAGTTTCAGTAAGTGTTATGCAACTCAGGGCCCAGCTGCACCAAGCACCTCAAGTTTTCTCTTCAGGCTTAATCTCTCCTGTTCTGAAGGACTAGCTTAAGGGTGTACAGAATCACTTAAAGGAATCTTTTGTTGATGAAAATCGGTGAAGCTTTCACAGCTTTGTAAGAATTTTCATAGCAATAAAATTTTAACAATTTCCACTGAAACACCCACAGAAAACATTTACTCTAGTTACGCTCACCTCCTTCATTAATCACCATAAGTGTTAATGTCGCTGTCAAGATGCTTAAGATCTTCTCTGCAAGTTGGTTGCTGAGGTTTATGATGTGATACTTTAGTTTTAAAGAATCCCTGGAAATCCAAAGGATAAGAGTGCTTTGTGTAACTGTTTTTTTTGCTAAGGAATAATGAACTTGCAGGATAAATCTATAGGTGCTTTATGCAACTGCTCCTGAGATTTTATATAGTTTTATAAAAGCCACATTTTAATTTTGAGATGTTTGTCAGATTTGTTCTTGTCGTTCAGCGTTTTTCCAAGAGTGAAAGCACCGTACCTTACGTTACTGGTGTCATTAAAGTCCTCAGCCCACTTCTTCCTGGTGGTAGCGCCGGTGGAGCCATCCAGGCGATAATAATCAATGTTCCTGAACCACTTGCCTTCACCTTCACAAACACACAGGAGAGATAAAAATCTGCTTTGACAACTCATCACCAACTAAGCTCCACAAAATCTTTAAAAGCACACGAGTCGCCATCAACTCGATCTTTTCCTTGTCAAAAGGACTTAGTTTGGGTATTAGCAGACAGCAGATAGATGGTTGTGTTGGTTAGAGGCCAGCCGTGTTTAGCCTTCAAGATGGCCAACTCCCCCCCCACCAGCCTTCATAACCAACATTTGTGTATGTTTCCAATTACGGCACTGTGATCTTTTCATTACAAATTACAAACCCTTGAGCAAACATTTTTTTGTAGAATAAAAAGTCAAGGTCTAATCATTTTCAAAATGAAAGCAAAAACAGCTGCTGAAGTTTAATTAGGAACATGACCTTACACCAGCGGCAATGTGTTTGTGCGCCTGTGTGTGTTTAAGGGTAATAAGCACACCAGTGAGTGGGAGAATACATGTTGTATGTTAGCCATCTTAAAAGGTCTGAAACCTGCAACACTGAGGAAAAAAAACCTAAATTTTATATATAAAAAGACCCTCCTTCAAGGTTAGCATTAATTTGCATCTTTTATACTAGGTGCGGTTATCTTAAACAGTGGTGTGCAAATATTTGGCTCCTCAATCTCAGTGATAAGTTGGCTCATTATACTAAACATTGCTTAGAAATTTTTGCAAATATTAAAACACAAATTGTTAGCTTTCAAAGAATAACATTATGCTTAAGGGTTGATCACCAAAGGTTAACAGGCCTAACAGATCCTAACACACATGTTGAATTTGAGGCATCAAAAACATACCTTTGTATGGAGAGACTTTCTCTTCATCTTTTGCTCTACAGGACAGCTCCAGGAAATCCTCGATCAGGTCAAGAGAAATGAGAGATTGACTGAACACCAACCTGTAGACAAAAAAAAAAAAAACTGTCCCTCAACAACAGTTATATGTAAACAATTGTGAATAACCAAAAACCTTTCATAAGAACACTGCAAACCAACAGTAAAAAGGCCAAAAAGTGTTTACTTGCACACAGTAACCAAAGACTTACACTTTCTCTTCTACTTCCTCCGCCATGCGCAGGATCTCAAAGAGCAGCATCATTTTCCCAGAGTGTTCCAGGATCTCGGCATCAGCCTCGGTGACAAACTCCTTATGCCAGTCTGCAGAGCAGGGACTCGCTGGTGCAGAGCTAGTGGTCCGAGCTGGTTGTGAAGCACACATTAAGAGATCAGTCTTTTTTTCTCCAACATCAGGCTGTAACACACTCCACACAGAGACTCTTTTTCTAGAATGACTGATAATTACTTTTGTTTTGTTTTTTTAAGTTAGAAAATCATTTCTTTTTTTCCCAGGATAAATAAAGTATTATTCAATTCAAGTCAACATTAAATTTGGTATATTCAAGCATTTTGAAACCACTAACATGGTTAAACCTATATCCAGGTACAATCTGAGACAATATTTTACTGGCTCACCATACATTTCAAGTCAAGTATAAACAGTGAAAGACGCATGTTAAGTTTGTGAGCATGTGCCACTTCCACATACAGAGAAATATTCTCATTGAGAGCTGATGGAAAATGGTGGATGGTGTTTGTTCAGGCTCTCGTGTATAAGGGGCCCACATACCATTGTCTTTATAAAATTCAGAAATTTTTCTAAAGACATTTCATGGGAACACTCATCAAGAAGGAGGCAGCTATCGTAATGCCCCTATACATATAAGAAACGTACGTTCTTCCACAGGCTCTGCTCTGTTTCGACCTTCTCCGTTCCTGCCGCGAGAGCTGCTGTTCCACTCCTTAATAACCTCCACGTCATCACTGTCCGAGTCATCAGAGTTCCTCTTTTTCCCTTTACCTCGCTTCTTTTTCCTATGAGAAGTGTAGAACGTAGGAGAACACAAGATTTAGGCAACGTTTCAGATCAGAAAGAGAAGTGCCGTTAGATGCAACAATATCTGTATAAATACATGAAGAAAAGATGAAGTGAATGTGACTTTACTTGTTTGACTTCTCATCCTCGGATGTCAGACTCATAGAGGATTCTTCCGTTTCTGAAGCGATGAATTCATCCATACTGTCTTCGTCAAAGTAACCCTGTAAGAGCACACGCCTCAGTGAGATTCATCTGTGTGCTGGTATATAGTAAATCAACCAAACACGGGGCTGGATAAAGGGTGGTAGAAATGATGCATAAGGTGAAAGTTCTGCTGCACTGTTCTCCCCTGATGCTTGATGTGTCAGCGATACATCTTGATCATTTTCCCCTCAGTGTGTGCGATTTGTACTCATGAAGTTCAGGTTTTGTGTTAAGAGTTTAGTGTGGTTTAGTCTCTTCTTCCCCAGCCGTACCCTGTTTTCTTTACTGATGTAGTCCAGCTGAAGGCACCAGGGATGGGTCCAGATTCTGCTGAGCATCTGGAAATCCTGGAAGAGTTTGGTTCCCGCACGGCCTCGGCCCCCTTCCAAAGCATTCCCCACACCTGCAAGCAAGAGAAGGAGTGTAAGCAGGAAGATGGATGTATGTTCGGATTATGTACTACATTCTCTCAGTTTATACTTTATACACAAACACAGATGATTTTTTGGAAAATACAAAGTAACAAAACTCCAACCTCAATGTGTAGCTCTCAGCATCCCACTATGGTCAGTTTAAAAGACATGTGCCGGCCATCCTTCTCATAGCAATTTTGGAAACTAATTAAAAGCTATCAATTCTTGTAACAAACTGTTAATGTCCATTCTTGGTCTTTAAATTTATTCAATCAGCTGCTTTCCATAGTGAGTGGCAGTTGCTGAAATGCTATGCACATGCTCTACAAATTGGCCCGCACTGACCCTGGAAGGTCAAAAGTTGCCGTGAGTTTTACATACGCAGCAGAAAGAGAAGTGAACATTTATAGCATTCCCACCCTGCTGAATGAGTACTGGTCTTTGGTCTGAAGAAGGCACTGTGGAGGTCCATAGTCAAGAGTCTCAACATCAGCAGTGTGCACTGTGGACAACCTGGCCTAATGAGCCACAGCACATACCGACAATCCCCCCCACATACCAGCTCCCCTGTTCTTTGTTTTTGGTTTTGGTGTAAAACTTCTGGCCCCTACTCCCTCTAGATTTCTTTCCCTTTTCTTTATGCCCCTTATATCTCCCTCCCCTCTACCCCACACCCTCTGTTCCCTCTCTCCCAGAGCTCTTCATTAGGGAGAAACGTGGGAAACTGGGCTTAAAACCTGCCTGCGGCACAGTGCCAGCTGCCACTCTGACACACACACACACACACACACACACACACACACACACACACACACACAGGTCCTGGACCACATTCTGACAGAAAGTCCACTAAACGACTTAACAAAGCACTAAAAAAAAGTGAGATACCAGAAAGGCCTTCCATTTATCTGAAACCCCTGTCTGAATGAATGACATCCAGGAAAGAAACCACTTTAAAGAGAAACAGGACAGCTGCAAATGGCTTTAAACTATTCTAGACTACTTTAAATTTGCTTTTAGTCCAAGACGGGGATGAACCTGTGCCTTGACAATCAGGCAATCATTGGAAAAGCTGAACTAAAAGTCCCCAGAGTCCCAAAACACAAAACGTAAATAAAAAATAGACAGAGGGACGAAAAAAAAAAAAAAAAAGCTTCTCACCTGTGAAATGCTCCAGGTAGTGTCTGTAAAGTTTACACTGGAGTGGAGTCACCCGGATAGACAACACATACTCATGTTTGGGAGGCAGAAACTTGGTGAGTGCCGAGTAATCTTTCCTCTGTGGAGGAGCAGAAATACATCATTATTTAAAGAGACAAAAATGGGGAGGTCAAAGAAAAGCTGAGTAAGCACAAATATTTTACCTGGACACAGCCAGCCAGCATCTCATAGAGAATGTGAGCCCTCTTCTTCATAATCCGGACATCATGTAGAGTGGAGTCAGCGCACTGGCCGTTCTGAATGGGGTTAATGAAGCGATTCCTAAACTCCTTAACTGACCCAAGCAGGTTTTCCTTGATGAAATTCACCATGCAGTGGTCTATATGAAGGAAGAAAAAAAAGGATCCCATATTTTAATTTGGACACCCATACAAAAGCTTAATATATAAAGAGACAACAACCATTTGCATTAATCCAGAGCACCCAGAGGAACAGAGATATCTTACATTCAATAAGGTTGTTTTGTAGCGGCGTTCCCGTTAGCACAATCCTCCTCTTTGTCCTGATGGAGTTCATTGCTCTGGACACAGCAGACGCCTCATTCTTCAGGATATGTCCTTCATCACAGATTACCATGTCTGGACCTAATTTAAATGAAAAAGGACAATTTTATACAGGCAGCTTTGGATGGGCAATGGCTAAAATAGCACACCATCAATAACATAAGATATCATCCACAAAATGTAAACATATCAAGAGATTAGCTGGGAAATTTGGCAAAACATCAGGTGTCATTTGAACAGGTCATTAGCAAAAGGGTAGAAGTATCTGTACAGCAGGGGGGTGTCTGCAATATGCCAAGTAAAACCTATTCTTTTATAACTTTTTCCTTTGATAATAGATTATCAAGTAAAGAGCAGTAAAAAGCATTAGTGTAATACAGAAGGGAGCCATATGGAGGTATATAATGAAGATATATGTGAAGCTTTTTGAAAAATGAAGCTTTAAGTACATTTGACCTCCTATATAACCCGACTAACCTATAAGACAAATCAATTGCATTTTCATAATAAGAACAAATTAGCCTTTGAGAAAGCAGTCCGCTGGGTGATCAATAGATGTTCTTTGAAAAATGAAAAAATAATATGATAAAACCATTAGCTTGAATATGTTTTAGTACTCCTCATCATCTTGAACAAAAGGCACAGAAATTGCAGGGGAAGGCAGTTAATGCATGTTGCTACTCCACTGGATGCCTCCACAGTAGTGGCTGTATCGACAGTCTGTTGTTGACATAAGCAGCACTGCTTGAGGTAAAAAATCTAGTTCTTTGTAGTTTCTTCATCTAAAGAGCAAACAATTAAAATCAGACAGTAATTTGTTACAAAAGCACTATCTGCTTCAAATACTGGTTTCTTTTAAACTCTGTACCTGGATCTACAAGCGTCTTCTGAAAGGTCTCTTTGAGCTTCTTGCTCTTGATGTTCCTGCCCTGCGTCAGGTTTCGGTACATCTCGTAACCTATGATCATGACACCACCGGACTCTTGCCATGACTGTAAGGCATATGCTCGATCCTGTGGCTTCTTCACAGTGGCCAGCTCAGTCACCTGTTGAACATCACAAGATAAACATGCTGAGCACCACAATGCTTTTAAAGCAAAAGGGCATGAAAAATTATGAGGGCAACATCTTACCTCTAAACTCTCATCATCTTTCAGTCCTTTTTGCCACTTCTCAAACTCATTAAGCCAGTTAAGGACAGTGTTCAGGGGGCAAACCACCAGCGCAGTGGCAAAATCAAGCTTCTCACAAAGCAGTAGTGTATGAAGTAATGTCACCACCTGCAGGGACAAATTAGAACTACACTTAACATGGCAACATCACAGAACTTTTCTAGACCATTTTTAGCTCACTGTGCATAGACGACTTCATACAGTATTTTGCATTCCTGCATAATGTCCTTACATTAGGCTTAGGATAATTAAAAACCTTGAATTGGACAAAACTAACTGTAATGCAATGAACAGAGCACACAGAAGGAAAATAAGACTAGTATTTTGGGGGGGATAATATGAAATTCAATCAAAACAGGAAGTGACACAAACTTACTGCATAATCCAGGTGAAAATAAAAAAAGATCTTACTTGCAAAGTTTTTCCAAGACCCATACAGTGGGCCAAAATGCAGCCAGAGCCACTACTCTTCTCAATCTTTCTCACAGATTCACAGCAGCAGTCCCACATAAATTGCACCCCTAAAACAAAATGTAAACAGAGACAGAAACCTCCCTTAGTATCCTGGAATATCGCAGGATTGTTTGGCTCAAAGCTTTTTTTTTAATTATAAATGAAAAGGGATTGATTTTTACTTACCATCAACCTGATGGGGTTTGAGCTTTGTTACAAGGTTCTTGTGGACTTGCACAATTGGCTCCTTTGTCTCTTCATCCTCATCCAACACCAGCTTGGTTGTGATGGGACAGACCATCTGAGAAGCCTCCTCCACAACAATGACCTAAGGATGGATTAAAACGACAGGAAAAATGTCATTTTTATCTCAATATTACTTGACAAGGCATAAATTATCATATACTGGGATGATCACAGAATTAAAATCATATAATTAGAATTTTGTACATGTCATAATGAATGAATTATACTTTATAATGGCTAGCTTTGAATAATATTTCATTCATGTTGGGCAAAAATAAATTCCATCTCTTCATCTTGATGAATTAACAAAGTCTAATTACAATTATTTTAATCAAATACGTCATGCACCCTATTCATCTAACACAAAAATCAAGCATGCCCACAAAGAAATACACTTGTGAAATGGCAGCGTGACCAAAGACAAAAATAAAATTAAATGGAGACAAGCAGAGTGGATGAAAGACGAATGCTCCAACCGGGTCCACATCCCATTAAAGTTTTACAGCATAAGCAGACAGAAGACAGCAGTCTGAGTTTATTTGGTTCACATTGCGCAGCTCCGTCTGGTTTCACAACAAATTTTAATAGTCAAGCATGAGTCTGTGTGATGAGATCACACCTGCCAAATTAGGGAGGGATCCAGCAAGAGCCAAACATCACTAGAATAAAAACATGTCCTCTGCTTTTACTAACAAGTAAGGAGAGGTTGCAGTGTAGAGTCCTCACTAAGACCAGGAAAGTGGATCATATAACACCAGTCCTCAGATCTTTACACTGGCTTCCTGTTTGTC
>JAOXYM010032109.1:0-12339 GCA_028567055.1 Leptatherina wallacei
TCATCATCATCATCATCATCATCATCATCATCATCATCATCATCATCATCATCATCATCATCATCATCATCATCACAGCTATTTCCCTCTGGGATTAATTAAGCTTTTGACCACAAAACAGCAAGCATTGACGAGCACCTGGTGGTCAAGCCATGGCTCCTGGCGCTTGGCTGGGCTCTGCTTCATTTTTTCTTTGGAAATCTCTGTAAAGAATTTGGGGGATTTTGAGCAGCATTTTTACTCCTTTGGTTGGTGGGTATGTCAGCCATGGACATGTGCAAGTTTAAAGTTAAATGTTAGCTGATTGAATAATCCCATGTTAACAGCAGTTCCAGGCAATAGCTCTGAGGCAACTGTATGCTGAGCAAGAAGCTTTTTTATTTTGGTTCAGTGGGAGATGAAGAAGTAGAATCACATATGTACCACAAGAAGCACAAAGATGCTTATAAAACCTCCAAACAGACGCCTGCAGTTTCTTAGTTCTGTTCCGGTTATTCAGGTCCACAAATTTTATCTGGATCTCTGATCCCACAAGGGACGGCAGCATCACTTACCCATACATACCTCAGGGTGACCTTTGTTTCCACCACTATCCTTCAGGCAGAGGTACTTTGTTGCCTACACAGTGAAACAATCCTACAGCATTAATGAAGGAGCGGGAGATCATTTCCAAGCTCTGAAGACTCTGAAATTGCTAAAAAAAACTTTGTGGTAAAGACAAAACATGAGGAAATTTGGTTTGGCTTCCTACATCATTAAACTCAACATTAAGCATCAACAAAGGCTACCAATTTTTTTTCAGCACTACCAGTTCCAAGTGTTTGGACAGAATTGAAAGGTGATTCCATGCTTTTTTATACTTTTTTATTTGGAAAAGCAAAATTCCATCATTTGCATTACTTACAGTCTTAGGTATTCAAAGACTGTAAAGATAGATACAGAAAATTCAGGAGGTTTCGTCTATGTTTCCTTCTGTGGTTTTCTTTTACGGCCACTTCTTATTTCATTTGGACACAGTAACAGAACAGAACTGGGGAGGGCACCATGGATTCCATGCTTTTTGCCATTTTGTGAATTTAAGGTCTTAAATTTGATCAAAGTTACCTAACAAAAGGTCTTTAAAAGTCTGTAATTGGTTTCCTTAAAGGTGCATTGTGGAAGTTTAAATGCTTAATACTATTATTGTCTTTCTCCAACATCCTCTTACAATTGCCTGATGTGTAGGGTGAGCTGATCTCTCTTCACTGCAGTTGCCTCTTTACTGTTTCTGCATGCTCGATGAGAGGGATTCGGGTTCAAATCCTCAGGGACGTGCATGTGGGCTGACACGCTGCATGTGCTCGTTAAGCTGGCCGCTGCCAGTATTGTATTGTGTACACCATTAGACAACACTGACGACTAAAAATGGATAACAAGAGACTGGCGGCCTCAAGTGCCTCTCAAACACCAACACATACTCCACGCAAGACAAAGAAAAGAAAAATTTTGTTTAATGTTAACAAAGGCTTGTGGCTATGCTATGCTTTATTTATTCATTTATTCATTAGCACAAGCTGTTGTTCTCTTATATCGTCATGGCTGTGATTAGTTCGTAGGCACAAGGCCGTAGGCTGAGTACCGATTCCGGGCGATTGCTGATTCATCAGGCCATATTTACAAATTTCTAGATGTGCTAACAATAAACTGATATTCTCAACACAAACCACTGTGTTGCCATGGACGATGAAGACTTTGTCTTGACATTGAAAATATAAAACAATTATCAGTGAAATAATCTCATCTAGCTAAACTGAATTTATAGTTTGTGTATCTAACTCCGGGCTCGGACTGAGAGCAGTGCAGGTAAACAAAGACCAACGCAGTCGAAGCAGCACATGTGCGTGCACAACATTGGCGTCACTTCCACTTGTTGCCAGAGGGGGCAGACTTCTGGAAAAAAGCTAGAACTTGCGCTATGCTCCTTTAAATCTGCAGACACCCTGGTCTTTAGACATGATGGTTGGGTAGTCGAGATGAGACCTTGGCCCTACTTTTGCCAGTGATAGACAAACATCTGTCAACACAAGCATGAATTTGTATCCCTGAAACTGTCCAGGGTGTAATTGGACCCCTTGGACAGCTTCATTCGAAGTACAGAAACTTCTGTAGAATGATTTGGTGGTGAGTAAATCTATGTTATCCCCCCACAACACAGTTTTTGTTGCACGCTTTTTAAATAACTGAAACTTTTCTATGTGTCAAGTGTTAAAAACACCCTGATAAAAAGGCTTACAATATGTAAAGGAGTGTTTTTTTTCTTTTTATTCCTTCATTGTGTCTAAAAGCAGAAGTAAATGAGGTATCACTGTCCTGCAGCTGAGTGAGTGTGTTGCATAGAGCCGCCACTGGAGGGCGCAAAGCATTCCGAGGTAACCTAAACCAACTTCTGCCTCACAGGTGGGTTATACTACTCAATTGTGAGTTTATCCATGGCAGAAAAACTGACAAAAAGGGTAAAAAAAATGCAGAAACTAGAAGCACTCAGAGAGTGTGGGGTGACTCACCATAAAGGCCCAACAGCCCACCCAGTACACCCTATAGTCAAAACCTACTGGATAACCAGATCCAGAATGTCATCATGATCTGGGTGAAACAATGTGGGATTCTAACATCTATGATGTCTTCTTGGAAGTTTCTTAAGAATAATTTTGCCAATGATTCCGGGCATTATCTGTTGAGTTAGAAGCTGTAATGACAAAATTATCCCTATTTCCTAATAGTGAAGAATCCTTAAAAAATTTCTTGGATCAATCCAAAGTCTGCTTTTTTTTTTTTTTAAAGTTCCCTTCAAATATTTTATAATAAAAAATGAAATAAATACATTTTAAAAATTATTTAATTTAGTTACATGTCAGCTGATAAGTGAATGTTGTAAGCCAGGAAGTATTTGACATTTTCTGTTAGAAATACAGCCCAGAGTAAAGCCATATGAGACTCACGGTTTCCTGTTTTTTCTAAGAAATGCGGAAACAGACTTT
Organism: Leptatherina wallacei; assembly: GCA_028567055.1. Lineage (NCBI taxonomy): Eukaryota > Metazoa > Chordata > Actinopteri > Atheriniformes > Atherinidae > Leptatherina > Leptatherina wallacei. Next base: position 3,018 of record JAOXYM010032109.1, read on the forward strand.
TGTCAGTCAAAGCTAAAGTAGACTTCTCTGCAAATGCAGAAATGACCATTTAATGACTGTTGACGTCTACGTGACCCAGGGATAGGTTTAGAGTGGACTTGCGGTTTCAGATCCAAAGCACATGTTGCTCTGTGACTCAGAATGGGAAATGCTGGTAGAGAATGAAAGTATTACATATAGATTAACAAGCCCAATCCTTGCAATATCCTCTTTGTTGAATCATATAATCTTTGGAAATATTGCAAGTATTTAACAATCTATCAATGTCTTTATTATATCATTTATATTTATATCATATGTTGTTTTATTCAGCACCTTATTATGTCTCATTTCCACTCTTATTTTTCTTTTAAAACTTTTTTTAAATCATGCTTAACTTCATCCAGTGAAAATGTGGTTTAATTGCCCAGTTCTCCCATATTCTACATGTCAGTGTGCATGAAAAAGACCATGTGGAGTTGTGATAGAATCTCAATATCTAAATAAATAAACACGAACACTCAGACATTTTCAGATGTCTAAAACAAGTTTTCAACAATTTATGATTTCATGGCACATGGCACATAAACCAAATATTTCCTGCACATTCTGTGTTTCTATGACAAAATGGTTATTGCTAAAACACAAACTATGTCATCCCTTTAAGGTAGTGAGTATGACCTGCAAATATATGCAAACAGCACAAAAGAAAGCAATGACTCCCAATGTGACATGACATGTTATTTATGTTCAATTTAATGGCACCAGGCTGAATATACATGAGCAGACAAACCATGTTTTACATCTTTACCACATTTCCAACAATCCACATTATTCTTACCGGTCTGAAATGATTTAGACCTATTTTATAGTGACTGCTTGTGTTTCACTTGTTGAGGAAGAATATGTAAAAATTAATTCTGTGACAATATAAAAAAAAACATGCACATTGAGTTTGTGAATCCTACTTTTCTTGATAGGAAAAAACAAAAACATACACATATGAAAATAGCTTTGCACTTACATATAGGCTGATATTTAACTTGTTGATGACCATTATCAACATTTATATTTGGATTTGTTGGCCCAAGAAAGCGTTTAAGGGTCAGTGAGTTTTTAATTGTGTAACAGGCTAAAAAATTCTATGAATTAATTTTTGTTCATTTGAAGTGTGATGAAAGGCTGAAATAGTTAATATATGTTAAGATATTTCCCTTATAAAGCATATTAAATTGTTTCCTTGGCATTGAAGGGAAAATAATTAATAAAAGTGGTCTTATTATTTCAGATGTCAGTACAGGTCCAGAAATGCACAATCAGTGTCTCCCTAGTTTCATTTCATGCCATCATATGACTAATTATAAACTTATAAACAACTTGTATCTACATTAATGGTTCCCAACCTGCGGCCTGGAACCCCCCAAAGCGAAACCTTAAAGAGCACATAGGGTCTCTGAGGCTTTGATCATTCAGAAACCTCCTGATTAAAGATTAAGACCATGTCCACACATAAGTTGAAGTGTGTCCACTTATGTTTTTTAATAATCTGGAAATTTAGTTCACATGGGGACTGCTGTTTTCGGAACCTATTCGAACTTTATACAGTATACTAGACCTCTAAGTGAATGAATGAGGGCCATCAAAATCTATTAAACAATATTTCAACACATGTATCTTTTCTCCAAAAATACAAGAAGAATTTTTTTCAAAGCCACTGATAAGGACAAAACTTGTGCATCTAAGCAATTTTCATCCATCTGCAGGGAATTAGGAGGTCAGGGAGCAGATGGAGCTACAGCAGTGGAAAACTTTATGTCTATTGATCATGTTTTTTATCTATTTTCCTTTCTCCTTTTCTCTGGATTTTAAATTATTTTCGTCTGTTTTTCTTTCTTTTCTTTCTTTTAAATTTATTGTATCTTTAATGTACTTCTTAGTGCTTCTTCTGCAATGTAAAGCTCCTTGCATTGTACATTAAATATGCTATATAAATAAACTTGCCTTGCCTTGTGTATCCTAGTAACCTGCATTTTTCCTGCAACATTTGATTGCTAAAACATGTCTGAGAAACACCAAAAAGAAGATTAAGATTTTTTTTAGGCTATATGTCGTTAATTTAACTTTGGATTCACTGAAGGACAGGACTCAGCCAGAAACCAGTATTTATAGAGATAATCAAACTAATGAAAGCATAATTCAGTACGGGGTGGGGCAGGGGGTCCACGGCTTTTTAGGTTGGTAACCATTGATCTAAATAAACAACTTAAAATCTAATATAAAGCACAATATACTGAGGTAAAATGATAAAGAATCTTCTGTTAACACGAACAGCTCAGAGAGCTCGGGTTAAGTTCAGGCCAGTAGTTTCCTTTACATCAGGACCAGATGTTTGAGAAGTGTGTTTAACCACAGCGAGTGTGTTTAAAAGCCACTTCAGTTTCAGACGTGTTAACTTACACAGTAGAAGAAACCAGTGGGTTCAAATGTCGAACATGTCTAAACCTCACAATGTCGAGAATAAACATGATGATGCGAGACGACTCTGGCTCAGAATATCACTGCAGCTGATGACAACCACGATGATGAGGAGGAGGAACGTGTCAGGCTATTTTTAAAGATGCGTTGAGGAGCCATTGACGTACAATCAGTCAACTGAATACCAACCAGTAAGCTACACAGTCTAAAGGTATAAACAACATGAAAGAAACGTGACAAATAACATGGAAAAGATGTCAATCAAAATGTTTCTTCAACATGTAAAACAACACAAACAGTAAAACAGCAGAGCCTCCAAGGAATGTCTCTCTATCCCCTGGAAGACAAAAGATTTCCAAATTGTTTGCATTTTAAAACTCAAAACAAAGCAGAATATACCAATTTAAAGGCATAAAACAGATTTTTATGCATAACATTAGTGACAACTATGTATTTGGCTCTTCTCGTCGTAATTTGTGCTTAAAATGATGCTAATCTCAATCCATGTGCAATGAATTCTAAATATCTAGCACATACCAAGTTTTTTATAACGTTATTTTATGATTAATCAGACTTGTTCAGTTTAATAACACCTGGTGAAAAGCATTCAAATGAATCTAATATGAAAGATCAGCGAAAGCAAGCTGACGTTTATGTTTCTTACTGACTGTATTGTACAATAGAGGGCCTCAGTTGTAGTTGGTGTCGACGGGCTGATGCCTGCTGAGAGAGAGGGCTGATTAGTGGTGTCACCATGAACCCGGAGACTCCAAGTTTGGGAGCAAAACATCTCGCCATAGCATTGACTATAATAAAGGCTTACCCTTGAATTTGCCAGACACCTTATTAGATATACCTGTTCAATTGTTCAACCCAAATATCTAATCAGGAATCACATGGCGGCAACACAACTAATCTAGTCATGTTTACATGGTGAACATTACTTCCAGAAGTTCAACCTGACCATCAGAATGAGGAAGAAAGGATTTATGGCTGTTGCTCTGAGTTTTTACTGGGATTTTCCCTATCAACCATCTATGGGGTTTCCAGAGAATGGTCTGAAGAAGATAAAATATCCAGTTATTGATGTCAGAGGTCAGAGGAGAATGGGCAGACTGGTTGGAGATGATAGAAAGGCAACAGGGAGTCCAATAAGCGCTGGTTCCAACCAATCATGAATCCACCTTGGATGGATGCTGGTGGTGTAATGGTGTTGGGGATTTTTTCTTGGCCCACTTGGGCCCCTTAGTACCACCATGGCATGGTTTAATCAGCACAGCCTACCTGAGTATTGTTGCTGACCATGTTAATCCCTTTCTGAACACAGTGGAGCATCTTCTGATGGCTACTTCCAGCAGGATGATGCACCACGTCACAAAGCTCAGATCATCTGAGTTCACTGTCCTCCAATGGCCTCCACAGTCACCACATCTCAATTCAATATTTCCCCTTTCTGATGTGGTGGAACGGGAGATTCTCATCATGGATTTGCAGCAACTATGTGATGCTATCATGTCAAGTTGAGCAAAAACACCTTGTTGGATCATCACACCAAGAATTAAATAAGGGGTCCAAACCGGTTGTAGAAGGTGGACCTGATAAAGTGTTTGGGAAGTTTTGAGTCATTGAATATACGATGAGTATTATTCCTTTGAGCAGATGATCAGGATGAATGGTGGCTAGTATTACTCGTAATGTGTGTTGTAATACAATCATATCAATCTGGATTTTGACTAAAGTGGGAATTTAAAATATGTGTTTGTCATGAGCTATTATCATCATGTAAGTCAAACATCAGTGAAAGTAACCAAATCTTTTTGATTTACTTTCATCTAACAGACACATTGTGAAAGTTGAGCCATTAATTGTTTCATATTACAGATTAAACTGGGGTTCTATAAAAAGTCATCCTGAAAGCCACAGTTTATCAGCATTATGATTGTATTGATTTGGTGTCACAAACTTCAGTGAATCAAAGAATTTTGTGATTAAGAATTGAAATATAAGACGTAAAATGATAACTCAGTTCCATAAAGGCAAATATTCTCTACTTCACCTGTTTGATGTTGAGGTAATTGCGATCTTGGCGTCATCTCTGAGGAAGTGCAGAACATCACTGAAATGCAAAGAAAGATAATTCTGTAACAATGGCATCAATAGAGAATGAAATATATTATTTAATTTTCCTCTCGGATTAATAAAATATTTCAGAGTTTTCTTGTTTTACTTTACACTACCTCCGGATCTTTGACACAGTCCCACCACAAGCACTGGCAGACCCACGATAAACATTGCCGAAGTGATAATGATGAAGCCAAGAGATGCATAGAGATATTCAGGAAAATGTATCTCTTTGTCAGGTGGTTGGGAGGCTGTAAAGGTAAGATGTAGGGATGTAATGATGCATCACACAGTAACATTTAACGGGATACCGTGTAACTTTTGACCCAAATGTCAGCCTAATGTGAGTAATAATGGATGATTTCTGGGGTCAATATACAGTTATTGGTGCGTGTCAGTGCTCCGAGGGGGCTGCCCTCTTCAGAAACCAGACATTGTGACTTTGTAGAAGCGGATCTGTCTCTCATGGGATCATGTGACCTGCAGAGCTTTGCTTTAAGCTCCCCCTCTATAAACACAGAGGGCTCTGGTTTGTGCTACTTTTTCCTCCTCTTCATCTAAAGTTTGTCATGACTGAGGTGAAAACGATGTCTGAGGAGGCCAGAAAGAGAAAGATTGTTTCATTTTGGGTGAAGTTACAGGTTAAGGACCCCTAGTGGTAAAAACTTACACGGTATCCCTTTAAATGTGTCCTAATTTTCCCTACACCTCACCTCTGACAGCCATCCAGCTCACGGCTGATTCTCCAGCACCGTCAATGCTGCACTTGTAGAGTCCTTCGTCAGACTTGGAGATGCTGTGGATGGTCATGTTTCCTCCTTTCCCACTCCCAGTTAGATTGCCGTCTTTATAGAAATCTGCTACAAAGTCCAATGACTTTGTCTTGTTCTTGCACTGCAGGGTTACAGTTTCGCCTGTCATCACAGGACAGGCTGGACTCTCCAGTATCACTGAACCATCTGAAAGACATGTTTTAAAAGGCATGGTACAATATGCAGAAATACAAGCATGTAACCTGATAGTGAAATAAAAAATTTAAGTCATGGAGCTGATTCTGTGATCACACCTGTTACACTGATGCTGACGGAGTTGCTCCTCCCTATTCCTCTAGCTTCGCACCAGTAATCTCCGCTGTCTGCCGCAAACACATGATCAATTTCACAGCGACGCCTTGAAGCGTCCCCATCACTCCCACATAAGGCCTCGACCCCCTTGATCCTCTTCATCACCCTCCACTCGCTGAATTCATCGAAGCCCTCGCAATCAAAAGACATGGAGTCATACTCAAAGAGCTGCAGCTTGTTTGGAACAACACGAAGAAAAGATGTTCCTGACAAAAGAATACGGAAAAACACATTTTAATGATCAGATAGAGGAAATGATGCTACATTTTACAGTGCTATTGATTTGGAATCTAGGATTCTTTTAAGGATTCTTGACTATGGGGAGAAAGGGATAATTTTGCTATTAGAGCTTCTAACTAAAAAACTGAAGCCCACAATCATTGGCAAAAGAAATTTACAATGGTTTGGCAGTGATCTGCTCTCTCTGGGTGCTTCTATTTAATGTTTTTAACATGAGTTTTATCATTGGCAATGCTGAGTTCTTGTGAAACTCTGAATCGTACCCTCTATAGGAATATAAATGTAAGTATTTTCTTGGACTTTATACAATTTTTCTCGCTTAAACAGAAGGCAAATAACCTCAGTCTTATTAGAATATTATAGTGTTTACTTGGATTTAGTCGAGATTTTCTTAAGAGACTTAAGAAAAGAAGCGAGGACACAATCTGGTATAACAGATATACCATGTCTTGAATGTAATCAATATAAACTAGAGTGCGGGCTTCCACCAAGCCTTTGTTGGTTTTTTTTTTTTGCCAATGATTGTTGCCATTATTTTTGAGTTATAAGCTTTGGAGCTCTCCCCATAGTTAAAAATCCCTGGATCCAGGCCGTGATCCAGATCACCCTGAAAATCTAATCAGTTGCCCATTATTTCCTGAAAATGTCATCAAAATCTTTCTTTAACTTTTTGAGTTGTGTTGCTAACAGACAGACAGACAATCCAACGCAGATGAAAACGTGACTTCTGTCTTGGTGGAGGTAATAAAAAACATTTTCAAATCCATTAGAGGTCTGAAATAGTGTTAAAAGAACTGCAAATGTTTTATATCCTGGCTCCAAATCCAAAATTTTACAATATCCACTCATTCAATTTATCCTTGGGGTTTATTAGAGGATGCAAATCCAAAAATGTTTACGTCAACATCTTATAAATCTACATCAGATGTTTAATCTTACCAGTTCTCTCAGCACAGTAACAGCCCTGATCATCTACAACCAGAAGTATCAACACATTTAATACTGCAGAGACAAAGAAGAGCTACGTATTAGAAACAAGGCAAATGCCCTTCTTTGTGAATAAATCTTACATTGATGTATTTAAGATGATAAAAAAGTGAGGGAAAAAACTCACAGAGTTGGATGTACAGAGTTGAGACCTCCATGCTGTCTTCCTCATGTCAGCTCATCAGACTCACTGACTGATAAATACAAGGCCGGTAAGAACTTCCTGTTCCTGTGCAGCCTGCACACTTGCTAAGAATATGGCGTAACACCTCCCCCTGCCACACATCACTAATAGAAGCCTTAACTTCATCCTCTGACTGGCTTTCTTCCTTTTTTTTTCTCCTGTTGTATTTTTTATGCCTAACTATGATGACTTCTTTTAGATGCTATAATACCATCAGCCTTGCATTTCATCTTAAATGGGACTCATGGGTTCATCATCTAATTCTATAACTGGGCAGATCACAGAGTCCAATGATTTTGACTTACTTATGCCACAAAAAGATCATTGTAGTTTTTTTAAATGTTGTATCCTACATTTACTTGTAAAGATGTAGCGTGTAATAATTTCTGCCATCTAGTGGTAAAGATGTGCATATAAGTGATATTCAGCAGCCAGAATTGCACCAGGCTTAGACTCGTTTTCATCTGTTAGTGGGTCCAGTGGCCTCGGGTGTAGCAATGACTGACCTACAGGTAGCTACTTCTACATTTTATAGCCTACATGTGTACGATGTTCCTCTATGGTCTTTTTAAGGCAGTGTTTAAGTTCCTATCAAACAAAAGTGATACTGCAGTTTTAAAATCAAGAGTTCTTACTTCACACAAAGTTGTTTGTCCTTTCAGAGACACCGTAGTCAAATATGGCTGCAGCCATGTGTTGTATGTGGACCCAGAATAAATACAACAGTTATACTAGCAAAGGGATAAGATACCAATACAAACTTTTTTTCTGTCTTTGATTTAATTCTACATGATCTGTGGTAAGAATAGATAACCCCATCCGGAGCACGGGATCCTGAAAGGATTGCATTAAAATAATCTGGTACTAGTTCAGGATGCGCTCAGGTTTACTGTCTGTCTAAAAAACATGCTACATGTCTCAGGCAGCATCTTTTCAAGTTTCAGTACTCCTTCTACTAAAATTGACTTTAAATGTTTTGTGTACTTCTTTGACCATTGGCCTTTCCTTATGGGACATGACACATTTCATGCCTAAGACTCGTAAAATAATCGTTAATGATTAACAGGGAGTTTTATTTCATTCCTTGCCAGTGGAAGGGCGAAAGGTCACTGTCAGCATATTTCAGCGAATCAGCGCCACACACATATTCACACTCATAAATAACCACAGACACCTGACCAGGAGCAGGCTACACTCACAGTAGGTATTCTACTTTTTTAATCAAAAATGTGTTTGGATATCGATGTTTTATTGTTTACTTGATTATTAAATGGTCATAAAAGGCTTTTACAATCTCCTCGGCTTACATTGCTTCAGACTGTTTATCAAAAAAAAGTGTTTTGCTTTTTTTAAGTAGAAGAAGCCTCATCGTCCGCTGAAAAATTTAGTATTTTAATGTAAATATGTATCTTTATTTTTGTCAAAGTCATAATTCTCTGTTTGTATGAAACATTTTCTGTAATAAAACTCGATACGATTACCATCCAGGTTGGATGATAAGGGAAATATCCCAACATGTTGGGCACACTCAGAATTGCAATGAAAGGAATTTTCATTTAGTTTTCTTAAATGCTTAAAAGTTTTCACGAACTAAAAGTATGTCTGAGGAGCTTGAACATGTATCCGCCATTAACTGAGGAATAATTCTGAAAAAGGTCATCAATGACTATAAATGCACGTTATTTTTGTAAAGTACGAATAATGTCGGTGGTTTATAACCATCTTTATATTTATTTTTACATTTTCTGTTTTTTTTTTTTTTTACCAATTTACAGGGCTCATTCAGATCTCAGGATGCTTCTCCGGTGGATCCAACCCTTCCCTACATCTCGTGTGTTCACTTTCAGTACTTTGGTTTTTCATTTCATTGCAGTTTTCCTACTGCTGACTCATAGAGGTGAGTTACAAACACTTCATAAAGATTCATATACAGTTGTGCACAAAATTATTCATACCCTTTTATTACAGAAGGAAAAAATACAGCTGTCACTGAAATAAGATGAAATTAACAAATGTAAAAATAAATAAAAATTGTGACATTGTTTCTGAATTGTGGTTCAATAGAAATAATTTTTAAAAAGAAGCAAAACATATGATTAACTAATATATGTTATGTCACTCATAAGCTAATATTATGTTGAACAATCCTTTGAGGCGATCACTGCAATCAGGTGTTTTCTGTAACTCTCCATCAGACTTCTACACCTGTCCA
>JAOXYM010032335.1:0-12324 GCA_028567055.1 Leptatherina wallacei
TCGATTTCAATTGATGTAATTGATAAGTCCATGTGAAAAAAAAAAAAGTTACACGAAGTGACACACTCACTTTAAAGCGCCTAGCCTACCATACACTTAAAAAAAAAAAAAAAAAAGTCTACGGCTGCTACCAGCTGTGGCCAGCTGGTGAGCAGGTAATTTAATTGACATTCTGATACTTCTACTTGTATACAAACACTTATAATTTAGTTTCCTCTTGAGAATAGCTCTGATGGCCATAGCTTAGCAAAGTTAGAATAAACAGAGCAGGCCAGTGCAATCTAGTTGTAAGTGTTTTTGGATTCCCATTAAATGAATACAAAAAAGATAAGACTCACACTTCCAGGTAAGGGATAATGCCCGACCAGGTGACCATTATCAGAAAATAATGGACGACGCGGAGGCGTGAACCGTCCGACGCGTTGCTTTCGCAAAGTCCATTATTTTCTGATGATGGACACCTGGAAGGGCATTAACCCGCTTATACCATGGTCACTCATGAAGGAAATAAATATTAAATCAATTATTGATACGTTAATATGTTTTTACCATTAGAATCGTAGGTTTTTCACAGGAAGCGGCTGAGCGGACTATTTAACATCTCTTGTTGAGACGCGTTGCCAAGGTAACCGGCTCTGGCCACAGCACCTGCAGCTCCGTCGGCCGCAGCTGTTATATTATTGCAAGAAATGGCCGTTGATGGTGAAATGTGATAGAGATACTGGCATGTCCATCATAGTGGCATCTGAAGGACGGAGGTTTAACGTTATTGGACTCTTGACCACCGCTGGTCGGGACAACAATATGTTGCTCCATCCTCATCTCTCCTGAACTGACGGAGCCCGGTCAGACTGCATTCCCAGCGCTGCGTCACAGCGGCGCGTCTCCACATTCACCACACAGGTTAAAGGAAACTATAAAACCAGCGTTTTGTCTCGTCTCGCCGTCGAGATAAATAAACTGTGAAATAAATCTTACTATGGTCTAAACCCAGCTCACGTTCCCCATCAGTGGATGAACATACAACTCTTAGCGAGGTATGTTGACTTTCTGTTGCCACGGTTACCAACTGGCATTTTAGGCAGCACAATAATTTAGAACAATCAGGCTATTTGACCGGAACTTTTTTAACTGGTGTCCTACATTACTTTTTAATGTACACCCTGTAGCCAATCAGAATCAAGTATTCACCCAGACCATGGTATGTTAACACATCTTTTTTACATACATGTGGTAAAACCTTTATGTAAAGTTTTGAGTAACACAAAACTTTAGGAACTTATTTAAATTTAAAGGGACAGAGTTTAAATAATTTGGATTTTAATTCTGCTATATTTGCAAAAATCAAGTATCACTTTTATAAATACGTATTTCATCTTAGTCTAATCACAATCGTATCCAAATGAAAGTGTTCTTGTAGCTTAGAATTAGTTATTTATAAATACACAGGTGGCGGCATACACGACTGATAGCTGCCATGTTGCATCGCCATCTTTGAATTCAGTAGCCGAAACGGAACAAACTTGTTAGCCCTACGCTTTTAGCAGTGAATCCCCGAGTGTTGTTGTGTTAAGGAGGAGGAGGAACAAGCAGCTGACCACGGATCTGTCAACTTGCAGGTTTCTATTGAAATGGAGGACCACGAGAGAGGGAGGAAAAGTAACCAAGAAAAGAAAAAGGATTAATAACCAGGAGAAAACAAGAGTTTACATCAGCGTAGCGTTTACCAGATGGAGATAACTCATGAGGGAGAGGGACATGAAAACTGAGGCGGAGGTTGCAGCTTTCTGCTGGACAGGTAAGTTCATTCAGTCTAACAGTGAAGTTTATTATGTTAGAAACAGGACAGGATAGTCCAGCAACTACTTTATCCTCCGTTTGGTCGGATCTCGTCACTTTCTATATAAAACGTCAGAGACGCTAATCTGTTAGTCTACAGTGGAAAAGCTCCGTTGCTACGTTACAGCACGGGACAGGTTCACTAACCCTGCTTTGACTGCCTCTACCTCTCCCTCCTCCTCTTCCTCTCACTTCATCTGATCATCTCTGAGTCTACAGGTCACAAAAAACGATTTCACACGAAGACGTTAGCTATTAGCAGTAGCTTGGTACCAAATTCATGGAGAGCATGCTTGTAACTTATCGGCATCAATAAGGAAACAGACTTATATCATTCTGTGCCTCATCACCTGACAGGACGCTCCAACTTGTGCAAGATGTCGACGTTTTCATATTTATGACTCTTCATGGCTTCGGTAGTGGTGGTAACGCGCATTAACGGCGAGGCGCCAGAGAGCACCGCTTGGTTGTTTGGATTCAATTAGTGCACCACTAGATGGGAGTAATTATTACACAATGGGGGCTTTAAAAAAAATAAATAAAAAATTCCTTCTCATAGGGGCCTCCTAGTGGTGACAGGGGCCCTAAGCAGGCGCTTAGTTTGCTTATTGCTCTGACCATTGGTTCTGATTACTGACCGACAGAGAAGACATCGTGGTGAAATGCTGAGCCAGACCCTCTGGACAATGTGAGTCAGCATTTCACCACGATGTCTTCTAAACTAATAGTGAAGTTTCTTGAATCTTTTACCCAGTAGGCTACCTTTCTGATTCCCAAACATGTTTTTGAGGCCATTGTGATAAAGTGAGGCTATTATCCACTATATTCATATTCAATAACTTCTTGAAATAACTCTGGTAAGTGGTAAAAAAGGTTGTTAAATGTCACTTAGGTATAAAACGTTACATTATGTTTCATGTTAAAAGCATCCAGAGGAAGAAATCTCAATCTTATATTGAATGCTTTTGCTTGTAGATGTAAATTGTGCATGTACAATTTGTATTGTTTGTTGATTGTTGCTAGGCAGCAGGGGCAGACTGGAAGAAAATCAGCCCTGGTATTTTGGCTCAGACTGGCTCATATATGATGATAAAAAAACACAAATCTTTGTGCTCCTTTAAATGTGAATATCAACCAGGCAACTCCTTAAAACCACTAAAACCATGCAGTAGGTTAGCAGGAATCAGGGAGTAAATACGTCCAATATAAATCTATGCTCCAGCACAGTGATGAGTATTAGAGCAGCATTCATCCTACTTTGTGTTTTAGGGAGAAAGAAAACAGAACAGAGAAATGATGGATCAGATGAAAACTGTTCAGAAACATTGCCTCTGTGTTTGCTGCTTGCTCTCCTCCTCTGAAGACGTCATCTCATCCAGGTTTTTTTTAACCCAATGATGCAAGCAGAAAATTGTTGGATTTTTTGGTAAAGAGGCAAGCAGCTGCATCGGTATTAACATATTAAATAAATTCGAGGCTAATTTAGAAAAAAAAATCTTAAAAGTTATTTTGTGTCTGTATATTTCCCACCAACACCTACACAGAAGCTGCTTCTAACACATTTTGACCCAAAAGGGTCTCACCATCAGCCCACAACCAATTATTAAAGCCGAGAGCGGGATCATTAATCTCGTTATCTCGAGAAAACAAAGTTTGTTTTCCGGATTATTCAAATGCAGGGTCACGAGGGGGCTGAAGCTGTTCGTAGTCCATCACAGAACCAGCACAGAGACACACATTCAATCACGCTCACTCCTAGCGAGAATTTAGACACTCAAATCAACATGCTGGACTTTGGGCTGTAGGAGGAAGCATATATGGAGAACATGCAAACTCCACACAGGTTCCCCCCAAAAACCTAAGTGTTGGTGTTTATGTATAAGAATTATCAACATGGATGAGAACTTAGCCATTATCTTCTTCTCTCCCACCACCTCTACAGGTGAGTCCAAGGGCCATCCCAGTACGGAAAACCTCTGTAGAGTTACGCCAGCAGCTAACATCAGATGGAGGAACATCCATCACTGATTTTTCTTCTTTCAAGTCTGTAAATTCAACGTGTCTGATAATGAAGTTTTACCAATCCCTCATTCACAGAATTAAACAGACACACCATGACTTCAGCTCTTCCTAGCTGTCATGGGTCTATTTTTACCTCAATCATCTTATTGTGAGAGGACATAGGAGGGCCCAGGGAGGTTTTGAACCCACAACCTCACAGGTGAGAGTCATGTGCGCTGACCAGTCAGCCAAAGGGATATTCCTTATGCCCTGGAGGTTGTGGGTTCAATCCCTGCCCGGGCCCTCATACGTCCTGCCACATTCTGGTGCTGCAAGTAGAGTCCATGAATCATGGATTCCAAATAGGTGGCTACGTGCATAAAGCACGAGGACGTGCTTGTGGAAAGAGGGGGAGAGATGTGACAGTGAGGGTCCTGTCACTATGCTTCCGATTGATGATGTGCCCTGGCTACTCAACCACAGAGATATCTCTTTGGCTGACTGGTCAGCGTGCATGACTCTCACCCAGGAGGTTGTGGGTTCAATCCCTGCCCGGGCCCTCCTATGTCCTGCCACATTATCTCAGGAAAAGAATTTTCTTTTTCTCAAATGATCCCATTCTTAAGAGAAAATGGTCCTTGTTATCACAAGATAATGATAGAATTAACTCGTTATCTCAAGATAACAATTAATAAAAGAATAATAGTCAAACACTCAGCTTCCATAATTAAATCATCAAGTAATCAATTAGATTTACTGCTTTAACCAGTGAGCTCAACCAGTTAACCAGCTTCAGAAACACTGAAGTCATCAGCTAAGTGGAGACAAACTAATGTGGAGTTAAAACATATTTTATCGACATGTTTTTGTTTGAAACAGACGTCCCTATTTACATAAGTAAGGGACTAAAAGGTTAACTATTCAAGAAAGAAGATTTGTCTTCATTTTAAAGAAAAAAACACCAATAAAAACAAAAAAAAAAAAACATTTTGTACTGAAGCAGCCTAAACGTCATGTTAGCATTTCTGCTAGTGTTTACAAGTTAGTGAACATGTTTGTATGATTGATCACAAACAAGTAGGTGTGTGTTTTAACCACTACACTGCTCCACAATCCCTCTACTACTGTCAGATAATCCCCATTCTTGTGACAATTTTTCCCAGTTTCTGGATTGGTCCAGTAGAGATAATCTGGGATTAGCGCGAGCTGTCAGAGATGGTGTGCTTCTCATTGGAGGCAGACATTGAGAGCAAACCACAGGTCCTCTGCTGTCAGCTTAGACATATTCCATTACATATCATTTCAGAACAAATAGAGTCACAGGCTGCACATAAAGAATGACAGGAATGAATAATACTGCAGTGGTGGAGCAACCGATGGATCAGATTCTCTGATTTTTCCCTTAATTCTTTATCATTTAATCCAACTATCTTTTGTTTTGTTTGTCTTTTTTTAGATATTTTTTATCTAGTTTCTCTCTGCTGTTCCAGTATTGAAATGATCCACAGCAGCATTGATATGTCACTCAGAAATGATGAAAAAAAAGCACATTTAATTGAACACCTTACTTTTTGTTTCACCTATGGACACTTTACCACACAACAGAAATAACAGCACTAAATAACCAATGTAAACTCTTTTCCAAACATCATCTGGAATACAAAAAAAAGAAATTATTACGTTCCTCTCTCTGATTGTGGTCACATTAAAGAGCCATGGGAAATAAAACATCTTTACATTACTAATCTGGATCGTAAAGCAGAAATATTTGCAACAAGTTCAAAAAGGTCCATAGAAACGTAAGTTGGCTGTTTTGGCGTGCAGAGTGTGGAGCTCGATGTGGATGTAGGGGGATCGACGACTTCTCCCCCTAGTAGTTCTGGTTTACTATCAGGTGTCAGGGCCTGAAATTCATTTTCCAAAACGGGGGGGGACTTTCCCCTTCACATGAGGTGGATTTTTACACTTGGGGGGGGGGGGGGGGGAGTTACAAGTTAGCTTAACTACAGGTCTTCCAGTGTTCCACAGGTACCTCAGATTAATATGCAGCTTTAATTGGTCGTCTCTTTCTCCTTTCTTAGTCGCCATCTTAGATCTCTCTTGTCTCATCTCCATGCTCTCTTTACCTGCTCAGTCTTTGCTGACTTGGTATGAAAACTATTTTCATTGCTGTAATTTGTTGACTCTTTGAGCAGCATCAGTCACGTTGGTGGCTCCATTTTGTCCTCTGGTCTCCTCTACTTAATCTGTTTCCATTTGATAAAACCAAACTTGTCTTGGTGAGGGTCAAGCTCTAAAATGAGCATCAGACTGGTGAGGTTTGTGTTATTCAGTGAATTTCTGAATTGTTTTTTAATCCTTCTTTGTATGCTGAATCACAATAACTTGTGTGACAAGCTCCACGTTGGGAGATGTCATTAGTGTTGATACAGGGCCTGTAGTCTGTCCCGGCCTGAACTTTGTCCTTCCTCTTTCCAAAAAAGTCAGAATTATCTCCCTTTCTCTTCATTGTAATATTTTATTTTACAAAATAAGACTTGTTACAGCTTACATATCTCCACATTTTCATGTTGTGGCTTACATCAAAGTCAACTAGCTGCCTCTCTTTAGCTTAGTAAGTGCTAAGTAACATGGATAGCCTACTGAGGTACTCTTGGAGCATCTTTATAGTTTATTTCAGGCTCCAGTGTGAACATTTTAATTAACTGAAGTGATGTGTAGTCCCTAAATACACTAAACTAAATATGTCATCCCCACATTATCTTAAAACTAATCCAGTGCTAGCGTACAACTAGATCGGTACTACGTAGCTTCATGCTAACATCAGGTTAATAGTCTTTCATAACATTAATAGTTGTACTTGCACAGGGACAAAAACTTTTCTAGAAATGTGCAGCCACATGTAAAATTGAAGATGACTAATTAAACTACTTTAAAATTCACTTCAAACTGCTGTAGTGATACTGGTGATCCATGCAGGCCTGGAAAGACATGTCTGTCCTCCTCTAGTGACCTGTCAATCACCTGAAGTGGCACCTGAAATAAAACTGAATAATTCAAAAAACCTCTGTAATATCAGCCATCTTGCCCATATCCAATATGGCTGACCTGAGTATGAGCACAGTTATCATTCCACGTGTGACGTTGCAACATAGTTGACCAAATCGGATTTGGAGCAAAGTGAAATGGTCCAACTTTCAGGATGGCTGTTGTTGGTATGATAGCCAAGATGGTCTTTGAGTTTTAAGAATGCTTGAACAGTTTTACGCAAGGTGCGTAAAGTGTCTTGCCCAAGGACACATTGACAGTTGACTGGGGTGGGATTCGACCTGCCAACCTTGGGGGTCATTGGACAACCTACTCTACCGCCTGAGCCACTGCCACCCAGTAGTGAATGCTTTACCTCTGGAGCTTTTGTGAATAGATGCAAAAGGATTTGTACAGCAAGAGCTGTGCTCATGACCATGAAACAAGGCAATTCATGAGGACTGATTTCATATGAGGATGCCAATCATCTGTGGATGTCCTCCTTTAATGCAGAGGTAAAGACATATAATCTGCAAATGTTTTAATAAACCTGTAGAAGGCAACTCTTTCCAAATTAACCAAACAAGTTTCTCTTGAAAATGAGACATTGGCCCACACCTGTATAAATATAGATAAAGGTAAAATAATTTTAAAAAGAATCCCTTCCATTAATGCTTCAAATATTAAAAACATAATTGCTAAAGAGGAAATATCTCTCATTTACCTTTTGTGTATCCTGCAGTATTTGTTTGAGATTATTTGGGGAGTTTTTTCTATTCTTCTTCTATTGTAGAAATCACAAAAACTTCAAGACACTCTCCTTCTGCATCACTAGTATTAGTTAAAGTCCTAATATACCTTTATTTCTATGGTATAGTCACAGTCTTTGAAAAACACAAACGCGTTTCTACCCACTGGCATTCCTCAAGGAGTTCGACTCCTTGAGGGGAAAACCATCATGATATGGTTTTCATTCAGGAGATCTCAGATAGCAGACATGTTTGGGCCGGATCTGGGCTACTTTTGGCACTAATGGCTCAGTTATGACACTGGAAAGTGTTGTGTGGGCTACATGTGGTCCCGATGTCAGTTACTGGCCTGGACGTGAATTACAGCCAGTATCGTGTGGGCCAGAAGGGTCCTCATATGGGAGGTTTATTTATAGCAATTTGCTTCTGGGCCACATGTGGTGGTCATGGAGCTGAGTTTTGGCAGCCACACTCAGATTTAGTTAACCGAGAGTCAAGGCCAAATTCGTGCCAAACAAAAGTGCACATTTGGGCCAAACATTTTTTTGCTAAATAGGATAGACTTGCTTATTTCTTCCTCAGTTATTGGAGGATCAAATTTTTTTTACTTGTTCAGGAGGCAACTTGAGTGTATCAAGTTTGGAAAAGACACACTCGTAATCCCAGTTGTGGCTACAAGGAACTGTGGATGTGCAGGGCCGTGCAGGGTTTTAGAAATACTGAGGTCCACTACCCATTATCACATCTAAAGGAACCCAGAATGAAAACCTACATTTATTTAAAATGGAAGCTACTTATTTTCCACACAAATCACTCCTTTTCTTTCATTTCATCATCTACTCTGTGCTTTACGTTTTGCACTTCCTGTCTCCTCAAATGTCTCTCTTGCAAAAGTTTATCAAAGATATTTATAGAGAAGTTATCTACACCTTCTTTACCTTGTTTTTAAATTAAATTCAGACTTGACCTTCTGAAACATTTATCTGAAGGTGCACAAATATAAAGAAATGTGATTTATTCAGTAATATAGACAGATACTGTAAAATGACTATATTCTGCTTTGTATTTGATGGTAAATTAAGCCTCTAGAAACGTCAGTGGTCAGTAGCTTCCCCTGAATATAATAAGGCCAGACAGTTTCTGTTTGTTCTCAACAATACAACAAATAAATAGATGCACCTCATCAATCTATTTATTTATTCTACTTAAATTAAGCATTAGTCAAAACAAATTAGCCTAATGTCATCTTTAGCTAGGCTTACATAGACAAATATTTCTTTTATCTGATTGAAATCAATCAGATCAAATATTCCATCTGATGTGTTTATATGGACACCAAGTGATCCGATCAGCTTTGAGTTTACTCGATAGATTTAATACGATCGTTAACACTTTGACATACTAATCCAAAAGAATGTATTTTCTTTAAAACCTTTTGACCATCAAAATGCTACTTAACTCTTTCAGTTTCTAACAAAAACCTTGTATCGCCGCAGTCCTGTCCTGTCAAAACTCATTATGGCACGTAACCCCCACAATTTAGTAAGAAAGTAAGTTGACATAGTTTGTGGGGGAGGATTATTTGAGCATCAATCTGCAAATCACTATTAATTAGTCCTTCCAGATAAACACGTGACTCAAAAGCTTTTATTGAATTGATTTCGTTACATACACAGTGGATAAAATACTGTGGTCCAGACCTGGTACGGCCATGTTGATGTGAACCTGCTAGAATATCCTGTTTACGTCCTGGGCTGTTGTTACCCCCCTGCTTGGTGGCTGGGATTGTGTTCGGCAGGTCATTTTCTTTCACTTGTCTAACTGTTTTTAATTTGCACTTTTTTTTATTTCATGCTGTGTTCAGCACTTTGTGCCAACTCACGTTGGGTTAAAGTGCTTCATCAAATTCAGTTTTTAATCTGAACGTAGCATAACCCACTTTGTTACTGTAAAATTCATGTAATTGAAATTCAGTTAACTGATTGTCAAAGTACAATATTGCTTATGTTCCTGGTCTGTGTTGCAAAGACACCGGTATAAACCACAAAACCATGTTAGGAGCCCAGCTTTGACTGGATACAGCATCTCTACTTCTAAAGGTCAACACTATGGAAAATCATTCATTGTGCAAAGAAAATTATACCGGGTGGCTCGGGAGACCTCACAGTTTCTGGCTTGTTCAGGATAATAAGGAGACACATCCTGCTGGACTTCCTAATATGTGATAGCCTATTGATCCTTTCATTAACCTTTCATTAACCTTTCAACAGCGGCCTTAGCTTTAGCCCACCTACCTCCGTTAGCTGGTTAGTTCCCGTTAGCTCCCGTTAGCTTGGTTAGCTCGTAGCTCAGAGTTTGATGGGTGTCAATCATCCCTCCCCACGCTCACAGCCCGCCTCTCAGCGCCACCTCGTCTCACATTTTTGTATTTTCCGGGGGTGATGAGACTCGGGACGCTGCTTAAATGGCTAGATGCCCTCCCAACGAGCCTCGGTTCAGTTCTTCAGAAACCTATGAGTCATGTGGCGGAAGGTTCGTCCATATTTTTTTACAGTCTACGGGGTAAACATGCTTTACATATAAACGTCAATATTCTAAATCAGCTGATCTTTTGATAATATTGTACAAGATTAAGGCCAAATTTTTGTTCAAAAAGTACCTTGATGTAGTTTCTCTCCCTGCGTTCGCATTGCTCAAACTTCCCACCAGTACCTCTGTTCTTCTCACTGTTGTCCGTCTCTCGGGTGAAACTCACTGCTGCCCCTTGAGGCCCAGTGCACCTCTGTTGAGTGAGTGAATATGCGTTTTGTTTTTGCAGTTGTTGTTGTTTATGCAGTGCTCTTCTGTATTTGCAGTGCTTCTGTTTTTTTTGCATCACGTTTCTGTATTTGCAGCGTTTTTTGGTTTTTGCATCACGTTTCTGTATTTGCAGCGTTTTTTGGCAGCGCTCCTCTGTAACTTGCAGCTTTTCCCTCTAGCCTTTCTGTTCGTATATGCAGCGTGTTTTGTATATGAACCGCGTTTGTGTTTGTCGGCCACCATAAATTATGCTTCCAAAAGAGAAGAAAATATCTACAACCCCAATTTCAAAAGGTTGAGAAGATATTCTGTTGTGTGTCTATGCAAGTGTAGCAGGTTGTCGAGATTCTGGTAGGCTTGTATTGTTTTCCATATGGTGTTTTTTTTGTCTCTTTTCTTTCTCTTTCTTTCTTTCTTTCTTTCTTTTATTTATTCATTTTATTTTATTATATATTATTTTCTCTAAATTCCTGTTCTTTTTTCTGTTATTCTTATTATTCTTATTCTTATTCTATTCTCTTTCTGTCCCCTCTGCATGGGTCCAGCAATTTTGTGTAAATCTAGTAATAAAAAAGAAATAAAAAGAAAAAAGAATTCAGATTATCAAGAGGAGTTTTATACCTATGAAGCTCTTCTTGGGAAAGTAAATCGGCACAATACAGCAGCTAGACCATCATTATGCTGCCAAACATTACGTTGTTGACTGAGAGACTGAACAATTGAGAATTTTGGTGACTGAGGGATAAAACTCTTTAAACATTAAAGTATCTTTACCCAGAACATCCTTTGTTCTGGATTTTTTGAGAGATTTTATTGTCTCTGAAACTTCTTGTTCTGTGACAGTCCTTATGCAGAAATCTGGCTCTGTCATATTCAATTAGAAACATTTATATTATTGAATAAAAAACAATATTAAATACAGAATCAATTAAGAAATTATTAAAATTATTAAAATTAAATGATTTAGTATCCCGTAGTACCTGTTCTATTATGGTAAAAAAGCTTGCTTTGGTCTTTCTTAATGTTCTTAATCACTTTATTCCTTAAAGTTGTTAATAAATTTCTACTACTAACTGATTTAGTTATGATTGCATTCTTTAACTCTTGATCTCTTTCTTTCATTAGTTTTGACATGTCAGAACTGATCCAAGATAAAATGTTTCTATTATGTTTGTTATTGATTTTGAATAGAAAATCTTTAATCGTTCTTGAAAATTGTTGTTAAAAGTATTTCACTGTCCTTTTCACTATCTAGCCCCAGCAGTATAGGATCCCATCTTCTACACAGCATTTTTAAAGCTCTCCTCCTTGTTTTTTGGGATCCTGGCAAACACAGTTTCCCTGGCACAAGGTCAAAATCTCTTCTTTGTTAACTTTAGAGCCAAAATAATTTGATTATGGTCAGAAGGAGCAGTTAACATAGCAACTTTTTTATTCTCTACAGTCAATATTATATTAATATCAATATAAATATTAAGTCAATCTCAGTCCTACTTGGCGTGGTAATTCTTCTGGGCCCTTTTGCCAAACGAACAAGATCAAACCTATCTGAAATTCTTTTGAGTTTTTTTCTGGAAGACATGTCCTCCCAGTTAATATTAGAATCACCCCAAACAATAGTCTCTTTGTTTAAGTTAACATCTTTAACTTCACAAATTTATCATAAAAACTTCTATCTGTTGAGGGAGGACGATAAATCACAATAATTGAAAGTGAAATGTGGAGACAGAAGTTCTGTGTTCAGATGGATGAAAATGGGAAATTCTTTCTGGAAACCATGGAGGCCAATGTGGACTAAAGAGGAGAGGGGGCATCTCTGATGGGGGTGCATTATGCCCCTTTCACACTAGCACCTAGTCAGCCCAGCCCGGCTCAGCCTTCATTCAGCCGACACCACACCACCCCGGTT
>JAOXYM010033402.1:0-12261 GCA_028567055.1 Leptatherina wallacei
TTAAATGCTAAATACTATTATTTTCTTTCCCCAACATCCTCTTACAATTGCCTGATGTGTAGGATGAGCCGATCTCTTTTTACTGCAGTTGCCTCTATAGAACTGTTTCTGCATGCTCAGTGAGAGGGATTTGGTTTGAATCATCAGCGGCGTGCGTGCGGCTTGACACGCTGCGCCTGCTCGTTAACCTGGCTGCTATGCTTGCTTTATTTATTTATTTATATATTTATTAGTGCAAGCTGTTGTATTCTTATTATGTCATGGCTGTGATTTGTTCGTAGGCACAAAGCCAATTCGTACCAATTTGGGCAATTGCTGATTCATCAGGCCATATTTACACATTTCTAGACTAACAATAAACGAATATTCTCAACACAAACCACTGTGTTGCCTTGGACGATGAAGACGTTGTCTTGACATTGAAAGTATAAAACAATTGCCGCTGCGAGCAGGGTCCCGCGATTGGCCGGTGAGGGATCCAGCGACATGTGTCTGATCATCCTGAGAAAATTCAGCCTTGAACACTCCTCGTTGGATCTCCTGGCACCGCCGGGACCCAACGAACATTTAGGAAGAAGGAGACTGATTCTGGTGAATGGAAATAACTGAGCAGCTACTATTACAACTTTATACAAACACACATTCTCTCTGCAGGAGAAGAAAGGATGGAAGAATGCCTGTGGGCTTAGGAGCGCTCCGACGGTAGCGTAGAGCAGCCGGTGCTGGGTCACAGCACGACTGCAGGTAAATCCCCATCCGTAGCTGTTTGGGTCCCTCGTCTTGGCGAGGACGGGCTGGTAGAATAGGCCAGAATATTTTAATTCTGTGGAGACGTCCACAGTCTTAAGGTAGGAATTCCTCCCCATTTTTAGCAAAAATGGGTAATAGCTCTAAACCACAGGACCATCCTCGGAGAGATTCATGCTTTCATAGCGCAGATACAGATGGGAGTGTGTGAAAGTTGGCTCAAACTAGACAAAACAGCTTTATTTCCAGCTGAGGGGGACCTTTAGTTCCCCAGCATTAAAAGGGTTTAGATAACGTAGAGAAGTGCAGAGAAGACAAAACAGAGTTAAAAAAAAAGAAGGAGAAGGGAAAAGATGGTCTTCAAAAAAAGGAAGTTGTTGATCCAGGAGAGCCAGTGTTTAAATAGTGCAAGTTTCTAAATGGTTGTTATGGCTGAATAATCCAAGGTCAGTCATAAAAAAGTAGAATTAAATTGAACTCATGGGGTTTGAAAATCCATAGCCTATTTTACATAAAGGTACGTTTACTGAAACAAAAAACCAGCAAAAATAACAAAAGTTAGAGAACAAAATATTTTGAGATCACTTTTTATGTCACGTTTCTCATTATTTACATGAGAGTAGCTCACACATGAAGGATCCAACCAGTCTGAGGAAATGTTGTTCTGCCCTTGCAAATACTGAATACAGACACGCACACACAGAAGGACACACATTGTCTGTGTAGCAACAGAGTAATATGTTAAACATAATCAGACTGTGAAGTTGCTTACACACACATACACACACACATACACACACACACACACACACACGCACACATATAACAAGATTTTTAGCACTATCAAACTTAGCGAGAAAAAACATGCTTGTAATTTTTACTCAGATACACTGTGGAATACCTATTAACCCTATTTTTCTTGTTTTTCCCCCTCCCCCTTCGTTTTCTACCCCCCGTCTCCGTCTGAGAAATCCTGTCATGAAAGCTCACAGGCTGAACATCCCATCTCTGCTCAGCTCCTCCGTTAGGATAGTCAGCAGAGACCTATTGGGAAAATCCACCACCACCATCTCTAAAGAAGTGACTGTCCCCACATCTATCTGGCCCCCAAGATGCTAGTTCTTTGATCTCCAGAGAGTTCATAGTTCAAAGTTCCTCTGCTCCGAAAAGTTTCCAAGAGGCTGAAATCAGGTGTTGGACATGTAAACATCTGTTTGGATGGTGAAACACCATTTTCCCCGGAACACTCCTGAATGCGTTCCATCCAGAGGACAAAGATAACCTGGAACCGACTAACCATCTCAGCCCAGTTCAAGGTGGCGTGGCCACTGGGCTCAAAGAGGGCAGAAACAGAATGATGCTGGGTGTCCAAGAACCATCCATCTGTGCTACTGACCAGAGATGGAACGTCGGACATGTAAAACCAAGGGGGTTTGATACCTGACTTATCCGCGGGGGAGCTGACTCGAGACAGAGGCCGTCATGTGACCACTCGACACGGATGGTGAGACCGTTCTGACTTCATACCATAAATAGTTGATGATTGATGCATAACTCTGTTAGAATAGTTAAATACATCCTCCATTTTTCATGAAGAGAAGGTGATAACAAAAGAAAACTTCAGTTCTGCATAGAGTCCACAGCTGTGAAACAAAGATGACACACACATGACACACACACACAACGCACATGAACACACACACCAAACACGCACGCTCAGGCAATGAAGACCTGCTTGCTACTGATCCACGTGAAGCTGTTCTGTAAACATTCCAAGGACCTTCTGACTAACCTTGTTTTATTTCTCACACTTTCAGAAAGAAAACATGTTTAGTGAACTGGCAGCAACAAGATCTCCTCAGTTTATTTACAGCTACTGCTTATCAGCAACTCAGTTATTCACTGAGTTGATACTTTGCAGCCATATTCAGAATATTGGAATGATTTTATCATCATTTTTTATCTGTTATGGCTCACAGGTGAACGAAATGGGGGACATGGCTCTTTGTGATCACAGTCCTGAACTCTGAAGACAAATGAAAAGACAACGAACAAAAAAGGAGGTGAAATGCATGTTATGTTGTTTTGAAAAACAAAAACTAACAGATAATTAGAGATAAATTTGCTTAGGAAGATAAATCCCTAACATAAGGAAAATAAGACCAAACTAAAGGAGCTCCCCTGATAACTGAATATATGCAACTATGTTGAAATTAATGATACAATTAAGGGACATTAATGTTAGTTTTTTGTTGCCATTTAGAGTGCACTATAAAATTAATACAGAAGTACCAGGGCAGGAACCAAATAATGATGGTCTGACATCCGTCATGATGTTTTAAACCGATTCTGTTATGGATGTTTTCCAACAAATGCCATAAAGAGGATCCTTGTTGAATAAAAGCAGGAAAAATCTACCTGCTCTGATTTGGCTTTTCTGCGCAGAACCAATGACATTTGACTAAGTGACACTGAAATGTTTCCATGGGAAAAGATTGTTGTGTCTTTTTTTCAATGTTTAGCTTTTATGTCAAACCTCTTCTTTTCCTGATAAGCAGGACTGACCGAGGACACGGACACTAATGATTTTTCAAAATCAAACCTGATATTAACCCAAATTACTTTTACAGGTGGAGAATATTATCATCTTTTCTGAACATTTAAACTGGTACATGTGCTATTTAACCATGTTTTTACAATAATCTGTAAATTTTTGCAGGTATGCTTGAAACATGAAAGCAGATGACTTCAAAATTCAATCGAAAAACAAGTTGTTTACAGGGACTAACGTGATAATGAATGGCAGATGTTTTTCTGTTTATGTTTGTGAACATAGTGAGAATGGTTTGAGTAAAAGTTAGTAACATGTTTTGAAATGCTAATGTTCTTCCATAACTTATTTTTCATTAAGCTGCTTGTCTCTGACCTTGAACACGAGGCTCTGTTTGCATGATTCTTGCTCCTTTAAGCAACGGGATAGAACCTCAAGACTTCACTGTTTAACCCTCTTTGTTTTAATCTTCCTCTTTTTATTGTAATCAAATTTTTTTCATATCTTGTTTTCCTTTTGGTTATCTATTCTTTTCATTTTTTCTATTTTTTTTTCTTCCTCCTTTTTTTTTTCTTAAACAAAGAATACAATGATAACCAAAATGTATCCATAAATGGAAATAACTGATGTTTCAGACAAACCAAATAAAACAAATCAAGAGCCGAGCAAAGCAAATATTTTTAAGGATTTTAAGGAATGTTTAAAAAATAAATAGATAAAATAAATACAAATAAATACCTCAGGAAAAGACCAAATAATGTATTTATGTTATCTAAAGGTGATACAGAAAACAAACGGGTGCTAAAATAAAATAAAAGTCTCTTTCAGTTTAACATATAGAATCAAACTTTCCACATAAGTTTATGTTTAACAAAGATACCAAAGATCTCAGGACAAGGGTGTAGCTTTGATTCTGAGATTGGTAAGGATGTAAAAGTTGTTCTCAAAGGTTCCTGTAAGATTTTGTTAAATGTTAATTTACTACATCAGCATTTAAAGTAGACAGAATATTGGAACAAGCAAAAGTTTGAGACCTCACCTGTCAGCCTCACTTCTGTCACCTGACCACATGGACATGTTGATTCCACATGGGACAACATTGCCCAGTAAAAGTTTTAATTTAAAAAACATTATAAACAGTGTTTTCCATACTTGATTATTCGCATGGTTATATAAAAAAAAAAAATAATAATAATAATAATAATGATAATAATAATAATAATAATAATAATAATAATAATAATAATAATAATAATAATAATAATAATAATAATAATAATAATAAAGAGAAAACAAGAGCATATGTTTTGCAACAGAAAATTGCCATTTTTATAAAATGTCAATAAAAATATCAGCCCCGACTGCCAGAAAAGACTTCAAGCTCTTATTGATTGGGGCAGCTGTAGCTCAGGAGGAAGAGCAGTCGTCTGCCAACCGGAAAGTTGGTGGTTCGATTCGTGGCTTCCCCTGACTACATGTTGAAGTGTCCTGGGGCAAGACACTGAACCCCACAGTGCCTATTGGGGTATGAATGTGTATAGAAACCGTAAAATCAATATAAGTGCTGTGTGAATGGGTGAATGAGATATGTAGTGTCAAAGCACTTTGAGTGCTCATGTGAAAAAGCACAAGCGCTAGTACAGTCAATTTACCATTGATGTTAAAGGGTGCAATACGTGATATTAAGAACTGGGGTGTGTAAACTTTTGATCAGGATCATTTGGGTAGTTTCTGTTTTCATTAAGATTTAAAAACAGCAAACAGTTGTTTGTTAATAATTGGCTTCACCCAATCAATAACCATGAGTGAATGAAAAGTTTTTCTCTGATCATTCATATTTACTGAAAAGTGGTCAAAAGAAAATCACAAATTCTGCTAGAGTATCTTAACTTTTGAGCACAACTGTATACATGCTCCCAATTTTGAATCAACAACTCATCTTTCAATGCGTTAGCTCTTTCTGTTCTCACATGTCTGGATCTTGGTTTGTTTTCTTGTTGTTTTTATACAATTGCAGTCGTAAAACACAAATAAGTGGTCACTAATGTAACTGAATTATAATACACTAACTTGTTGTCAATATTGTTGGTAAAAATATTATCAATTAACATGGCACAGTAGGATGTAATTCTGCTAGATCTGGCTATTTGTGGGTATAAACTGATACCATATTGACAAATTCATCAGTTCACTTGTTCTTATTTGGTTTAGAAGGGTCAATATTAAAATCACCACAGATGAATACAGTTTTTTCAATTGTTGTTTGAGAATGTTTTAGCCCCCATCCATTACATTTTAGAACTGGGTGTTCTATATACACAACTTTAGTATTGCCTTTTTCATTTAGCTTGAGAGATTTCTTTTGTTATGCACTCCAAAAAGTTGTCAATAACTGTCGTCATCTTTTGTACCACCTTATAATTCAGATTTTTATCAACATACAGAGCTACCCCTCCTCCACTCTTTTTCCTTCTATTCATGCAGTTAAATCTGTTTAGTATATAATCCATACCCTTTTCTTTATTAATCCATTTTTCTGAAATAGTAATTATTTTGAATGATTTTGTAAAGTTATTCGGGTTCATTTATGTTACTAAAGTTTGTAAAAAGGCTCCTACTATTGAAATGAATTATTGAAAGGTTATTGTCCGTCTAATGTTATCTCTGAATTCTTCATCAGACTTAAAGAGTTTGTCAGTGTGTTCATAGTTGTAAATAATGTGACTACAGCTTTTGAAATATTTGTTGGTTAAATGTTGATGTCTGAAGTTTTTGTTCCATATAGAGTGCATGTTTGGGATTGTCTTTCTTAATAACATTGATTATTTTACTGTATAAAATATTTGGTCGGTCTTGCTGGACCAAACATAGCTCCACCAGTGGCTTGCTGCCTAAAAAAGTTTACGAACCCCTCTTAATGTAGTAGTCCTGTTGTGACTGTTGTATTGAGCCTTTTGGTGAGGCTAGTGTAATGAAAAGAACTGGACTGGTGGCTGATAGTTTTGTGTGAATGTTGGTCTACATGGAAAAATGAGGTGATGACTTGACCTGTATGTGCACACTTGCAAAAGTGTGAGCATATGCATGCAGTTTATGAGTTGGGATTGCCTGGGTGAGAGTATGACTCCCAGCCTGGCTTTTTGTCCCAGTCCGGCCCTGACGTGATCCATCGTACTACCGCATTATACAGATCACGTCACTGTCTTGCAAGGACATAGCAGACACATGTAGCCTACTACAAAGATGTCAGTGGCAGAGATTCAAGACCAGGTTGCCTATTGCGTCCCACGTTTTCCAACATTAACACTGAAATATAAAATCATAGTCATTATGGCCTTTAGAATAATGTTTTTTGGGGGAAGTGGGGTAGTGCACTCTAGGTCCATGTGGCGAGGCCTAAGCTTTTGTCCTTGATGGCATTTTTTCCCCTTATGTTACTTTAACTTTTTTACTTTATTGAAACAAATACTTTTACTTGAGTAAAAATCTTGACTCGATACTTCAACTTCTACAGAAGTCTTTTTTAACCCTAGTATCTATACTTCTACCCATAATGAATATGAATACTTTTGACACCTCTGTCTGTGACCGATGAGAAGCAACAGATCAGAGGGACTGGAGGAAAAGGTGGTAGTTATGTTTAACAGTAAAAACAGGTTGTTTTGGCTACCTGGGGCTAGATTCAAAGCATCCAAGGCTGAAGCCCTGGTAAAATTGGCTGGTGACGCCACTGCATAGAGTCTAAACTTTAATTAAATCCAGAATGGTTTTAACCCTAGTAATCTCCTCCGTCATGAAATCGAGGGACTTCCTGATGTCGTGGCCTTCCTCGGCTGTCAAAACTTTCTTTAGCCCCATAATTTGTCTATGCATTGAATGGAAATGGATTGAATATCATTATGATAAACTCCTTTTGGGAAATTGGGGTTGACATCATTCCCAGCTTGTATTCTGGATACCTGCTTTGATAGTGTGTGTGTATGTAACTATTGGTGGGTGACACACCAACATGTCTAATGGGGACTGGAACAAACTCACTCAGTGTTTTCTTCATGGCCTTGAGCCAGAGGTTAAAAGAACAAATAAAGTATTTTCAGAGGATGCCACGAAGAGAAAAAGTGAGTCACCGACTATAAGGTTGAACAAGAGAAATGAATTTACACAAGAAAAAAAGTAATTAGATATCCTCTCACCAAAATGGAATCACTTAAGTATCGGACCACACTCACAGTGAGCTGTGATGCTCATCTAAAACACTGACACTACAGGAAGGGTTGAAACTACAAATGTTCAATAAATATTCTACATAAAGAGCTTAAAATTCTTCATCCAATATACACTTTTGATAATGGAAGACTTATGTAATCTGTGGTTAAAGTGGGATTTCATAGGTGGGGGAACCCTAAAATTTGGTGTTGCAGCGCAGTCGGGGAAATGACATAAATGATTGCAAAACACTGTACTGGCTTTATTCTCAACAGAAAAGTACAGGCTGGATTAAGACGCCAACACACACATAGCAATCTAACATGGCCGTAAAAATATGAAATTTATCAAGGGATAGTGTTGGGAATTTACTAAAGGGACACATTTTGAATTGGCATTGATGACAAGAGCAATGGATGGAGAAGAAAGTCTGCTCCTGTGAATGCTCTGAAAATCAAAATGCTTTTGACTCTCCACCTCACAGAAATGAGTTGAAATGTCATGTATTCTGTACAGTGTGGTATGCAGAGATAGATCCATGCTGAATTTAACAATGTACTGGGCCTCGTAGGAATAAATGTCCACATCAATAAGTCCACATAAACCCAAACAGCTCAAAGGGGTTTCTGCAGCAGCTGGCAGAAGAGTAGCCTGTATAGCAGAGTTTATAAAGGCAAGGCAAAGCACATTTATTTATAGACCACATTTCATGTACAGTACATTTCAAGGTACGTTACATTGCACAATGTATATTAAAACAAAACAAACTTTTAGAAAGAAATTAAATGAGAAAAAAATAAATCAATAAAAAAAGATTAAGAAAGGACAGCAGATTAAAACATGATCAAGTTTAAAATTCAAGCTTAAAAGAAACAGCCCAGATTTGGACTTTCAGATAAAAAGTGTGTAAATACAGCAGGGAACAGGAGGGTTAACCTGGAATTAAATAAACTGAGCGTTTATGCTGCTCTGAGGCATTCTGGGAGTTTGTTCCAGACATGTGGAGCATAGGAGCTGAATGCAGCTTCTCCATGACAGATTTTGTGATTCCCTTAATGCAGGGGTGTCCAAAGTCGGTCCTCAAGGGCCACAATCCTGCAGGTTTTCCATGTATCCCTGCTCCAACATACCTGAATCAAATTAATTAATCATTGTGCAGAACTTAATAGGCTGCTGGATCCATTTAATTTGAGGTGTGTTGAAGCAGGGACATATTGAAAACCTGCAGGACAGTGGCCCTCGAGGACCGACTTTGGACACCCCTGCCTTAATGTGCTTTTCAAAATTGAGGTCTGAGTCCATCACTACACCCAGATTTCTGGCCTGGTTGGTGGTTTTTAGATGTACAGTATAGACTGAAGCTCAGTGATGACCTTTAATTCTTTTTAGCTCCAAAGACAATCACCTCATTTTTGTTTTTGTTCAGCTGATGAAAGTTCAGGCTCATTCAGTCATTAATCTCCTTAATGCATTTACCAAGAACCTGTACTGGGCCTCGGGAAACTGCCAAAAATATTCTTGCTGCACCATTGTTTTACATGCTGTTGAGGTAAAAAAAAAAAATATTCAAAGATGAGGAGTCTGGATGAGTTGGAAAAAGATTAAAGAGGTTTATTAAAACATAACAAGTACATAAAATAAACAGAGTTTGCAACTGCAATTGGAGAAACTGTCCAGAGCTCCAATCAGAACAAAACTCTGGAGGGATTTTGTCGGATGCTGAGATAAGAGTCCTTTTTAACTTCAGTTCTGGAGACATCAAGAAGCGTTGATTAGATTGTCCTTACTGAAGTGTGATTTAGTATCAGCCTTGTGAGGCTGATTCCAACTCCAGATATAAGGAGGACCAGAACATGATGACCTGAGGTCACAACCAGGGACTGAGAATAAGACTTTCTGTAGAATAATGCAGAGAAATGTGTTAAGTATAAGGATAGAACTTCCATAAATCATGGGATTAAAAAAGGTGGTAACAAGAGCCACAGGATATAATGAAATTTCCACAACAATGTACGCAATCTTGCGCAAAGCAGTAGCCAACGTGCACATGAAAAGAAGGCAAGAATATATTCTGTCAAGACAATTTACATTATTTACTGTGAGGCTAAAACAACTACTTAGAAGTCACAGCAGTGCAGACCGCTACAGGAGAAGAGGTGCTGCACAGTTTTGCCTCACATGATGTAGGAGTCAGATTTGTTTTATTTTTAAAGAGCAGGAAATAGAAGCAGGAGGAGCAAGAGATTAAAAAAGTGTGAGGAGAATAGAGAAAATGAGTAGTTTCTCTACTTTGACATATGGCATCTTTCACTCCTTGCCCTAACCACTTGTTTTCTCTGTCGAAGATTTTAACATTGTGGTCCTCAAAAATGAAACATCATAAAACTGGCAGCAGAGCATCTAAGTAGCTTTACAGGACTGCTACAAACTTCAGAAATTATTCAAGCTCACTAAAATTAAAATTAAAATGGTTGTTTTCCCAAACATAGATAGAATAGTCTGTAGCAATCATAGCTTGGATAACAGAGACACACAGCATGGCGGCTTGATCAGCTACCAAAATCCCACGTTAAGCTCAACAAATATCAATTCAGTAAGTCAACATACTGATGAAAATATGCTGACAGTACAGAGGAGAAGGAGATAGAAGCAGACGGAGTAAGAGATTTAAAAGGTGAGAGGAGAATAGAGAAAATGAGCATCAACAATCCAAACGGCCTGTTTAGCTCTTGGTGCTCTGCTAACTAAGGCAGCTGTCTGAATCACCTGGCATTTACACACACACACACACACACACACACACATAAAACACAACATCTCTGGCTTTGTCGAGGCCTCCTCCACACAAAAAAAAAACTGTGAAAGTACAGGAATGAAAACAAAAATGAAATCTATGATAAACATACAGTTTATATTTACTATTAGAAGGGATTTTTTGTTTTATTTCAGCTTTTTACTTCATTGGCTACCAATGACGTCTTTTGACATCTTTTCAAATCTGATCGTTCACAGTGAAAGACGGCAAACACTTTTGCTGTTTTAAAACAGGAGTGTCATGATCAATGAAAGACACTTTTAATGCTGGTAGCCAATGATTTAATGTTTAATAAAAGATGTTAGCATGTATAATAGAAATTGAATTACCTATAAATACGGTCAAATGCAAAAATACAAATATTAGTCTAAAAAGACAGAAAAATTGCTATTATTATTTGGTTACATTATGCAGTTGTACAGAAGTTTCCTGTATTTATTCAGCATGTAATGCAAAAATATATATACATTATCAATAAAACATTTCATTAAAAATATAATTTACTTATCAACTATTCCTCCACACATCCTAGTTATCACTAGCGATGGGATACCTGGCCTTCCGGTGGAACAGCTGGGGCTTAAGGGCCTTGCTCAAGGGCCCACAGTGGTTCACCTTCATTGCCAGGCCACTTGAACCTGGGTTCTCCAGCACACTAAATTTGATATTGCATAAATTAACAGTATGAATAAACTCACCGCAAAATAGCAAATTATTATAAATTTTTGTCATGTTATTCAACATTAGACATGTACAGTCCATATCTGTAATTGAATTTCCCATGTTTAAAAAAACTGTGAAATAAAACAGAAAATCTGTAATATTACAGTTTTTTGTTTTTTTAACAGTTTGTAATCACAGGATAATATGCTCCAACTAACAGTGCTTGTATATGTAATTGGCATGCTCAGGTTATTTAAATCAATAACAGACAACATAGACTGTTTCCTATAATCTTGTTGAAAGAAATCTTTCAGTCTGAAATGTAAAAGCCCCATTAATGACCTTTGGCAGATTTTCACACTTTGTTGCTCTGTTACTTTCTCTCTTTTCTTTGCTTCTACTAATAATGTCCTCTTGTGTTTCTTTGCTGAATCAGCTATGGTGTAGTGATGGGAAGTTCAGCTCTTTTCAAAGATTTGGCTCTTTTGACTTTGCTCCCTTAGAAGAGTCGACTCTTTCAGTTCTCAAATGGCTCTTTATTTAGAATCACTCAGAGCTTCTATTTTAATCTAATTTAGCAATCATGAGTGGTTTGTTTGTTGGTTAGCAAATACTTAATTTTTTTTTTTAAAAGAGCATTGTTTTTGCGCATTATTTTCATTAGAGTATAAAGTTATGTTTAATATTTTAATCAAACCTTTAAATGGACTTCTAAAGGACCTCACCAAGCAAATCAAGTAAATAAAGGCCAAAGTCTGAACATTATGACACTTTAAAGATGGTACTTTCTCTATTTTTTCCTGACACACTTGTAATTTATATCTGGCTTCCTAGCTCTATCTGTGTACCTGGTCTGTACCACCACACTCCCTGCCTAAGAAGCCTTTCCTTCTTCACATAGTGGTATGATCCTAGTCTTTCCTCATATGTATTTGACAGCATGGTGTGCCCATCAAAATGAAGTCCTACCCCTTCTAAAGATTTGGCTCTTTTAGACGGGAATCAGTTCTTAGAGTCGGCTCATTTATGAACAACACGTCACTACTAAGCACTGTGAGAGCTAAGCAGCAACAGGAAAAAACTGGGAGCTAGTTCTTCTGATACACTACAAAGCATCAGCTCTCAGAGCTGCATCTTTTGCCCATGACTACTTCAGTGGGAGTTCAAAATGACCAGTGTGTTGATATCCAGTTGCTGGTGTGTGACACGATAGATAGATAGATAGATAGATAGATAGATAGATAGATAGATAGATAGATAGATAGATAGATAGATAGAT
>JAOXYM010035210.1:0-12157 GCA_028567055.1 Leptatherina wallacei
AAAAATCTGAACTTGGTTTCATCTCTGCAAGAGAAGCTGATTCTGGGCGTGTTGGTACGCCGGTGAGAGCCAAACTACCGATTAAGATGTCGGCTATTAGCCCAAAATAAGCTTAAACGGAGGACCATGTTTCAGACAGTTTTATCTGTTGTGGCTTCATCACAGGTCATGTGGTGTTCAGGAGTTATGTCCTGGAGGACCCCCACTTGAACCACATCTCCCAGAAGCCCTCACCACAGCGCCAGGTGTAGCTGTTTACGCTGATTGACAGAGAGCGGAAAGCCACGAGGGAGACGACCGGAAGGAGCCGAGACAATGACCGACGGGGACGGAGGTAACAGTTTATTATTTTAACCCACCAACAGGGAAACGGGAAACTTTGATTTAAACGGCAGATTTGTAATTTGACTCGATCGCTCCTTGTTATCTAATGGGCTGGGATGCGTTCACTGGTTTTATTTACAGTAGGAAAGTACATCACCTCAGTGAAACCCACCTGGAACAGTTAGGATATTTCCTCCAACTCTCCGCTACCTCTCTGGATGTGGTGTACGTCTATATACACATCATGTCAAACTTTCTAGCTCCAGCAAAACTTCATTTCACCAAATCTGGTTAAAGAAAACCAACAAACTCCTCACAAAGAGATTTACAGAACACATAAAATCATCACACTACTCTCATTAGATCATAAATGAGGTCATTTAAGTAGAATAATGCAGCCGTAATTCTTCCATTTCATGTCATTCATAGAAAGAAAAGCTGACAACATTTGAATAACTCGTCATGTGTTCGGTGTCGTCTTGGTCTGATGATGTCTGAATGTCAACGGTGTGATGAAGAGGACTCTTTAGATCTCATTGAACCAGAACATTTAATGAATGATTCATGGTTCAGACTCCTTTTCAGATATATTGTGGTTATTCACCTTGTTGAGGACGGCATGTTGTACGACAAGTACTTAAACATTGAATAGCTGTGTTTGTGTCTGTGTGTGTGTGTGTGTGTGTGTGTGTGTGTGTGCATTCATAAGCATAAAGACAGTAAAATGAGCTTCACAAATAAAGGTTACAGTGCATTTTAGGTTTGTTCCCAACCGATATGATTTTTAAGGCCCGATACTGACATTGACAGCTTTAAAAGGCCGATATCTGATGTATCGGCCGATATGTGAAATAAGAACATGGATATATACAAGATACATACTGGACATGAAACAAATTATATGATGGAGGACTAAGAAACAAAACACATTAGAATTAAAATAAGCAACTTTAGCAACAACCTATATATACTTCATCATCATCATCATCATCATCATCATCATCATCCTATAAACATAGTTGATGGCACAACAATGTACCAGACCCTGGTGCCATTGGATGTTTTTATTTACATTATTTAACAAATATTAAAAACATTAGAATTTGTTTTTATTCAAAAAATGTAATTGTGCTTGTGAAACATCAAGTCTAACATACCATGTGGGTTAAACATGCATTTAATGATATGAGAGAGTTGCTGGGAGTCTCTGGAACATCAACATTACAGATGCATGTCGCTTGATATAAAATGACTCGTTTCCATGTTATCCTGGGACGACTAAGAGGTTCTGCATCAAGGGGCGATGAAAACACAAAAGTAGCCACTGGAAGAACTGCTTATTTTTAAATTTAGACTGACATGGTATCGGCGGTACCGGCCGATAAATCGGTCGGCCTCTAATTCTGACATCATACAAAAAGGCAAATATCCGGAACTTTTTGTTTGCAGTTTGAGTGATGGGTGCACATGAGTCCACCAACGAGCACCCGGGGTCATGACCCCCCCCCCCCCTTATGATGGAGAGCTGAAATGTTTTCAGCTCACTGGTGTGAAGCTGGATATGAATAATATATGCTCCATAAATGAGCTGGCGTCCCCTGCAGCCCTCCACCTCCCTGTTAATAAGATCAAGCAGGTATGGAAAATGAATGAATGAATGAATCTCCAGCAGAAGCTAATAAAGCCGAGTGGGTCTGAACTGGTACGAAACCACGAGTCCACAGTGACATCCGCTGAGTAAAACTACTTATTACTGCAGAGCAGAGTCGTTCTGAGCAGTTTTAGTCACATTTAGTCATTTTGATGTGTGATAGTTTTGGTTTAGTTTAAAACAGGATAAAACAGGAAAAAACAAAGTTTTGGTCTTTAAACAATTAAAGTTTGCACATTCAATAACCGTAAAATAAAATCATGAAGCTTTGCTGGTTCCTGACTTTTCCTAAAACTATGTGAATTTTTATTGAAAAAACAATCCTAACATGTAGTAACCCATGTAAAATAACAGAGAAAAAATGAGAATTTTTGTCTATTTTTGCAGCCGCGGGTTCTGACCGCTTGCTCTGTTTTATTTCTAGTTTCCAGATGTTCTCAGATCATGTGGAACGTGTTGCTGTTGCAGCAGCAGGAGACGATATGAGCTGAGACTTCTAAATAGTTTTAAACTGCATAGTAAATAGTCCAGATGGTCATCATGACCGTATAAATATTCTGGCCTTCATATAACGTAACTTATGCCATGTTGTCTGGCTGTTCTCTCCGTCGCTTCAGACTCATTAACTTGGTCCGTTTTTTTAGAAACAAATATTCAGGCTATGTAAATTAAAGTTCAGATTTAGTTTGTTTCGGTGGCAAACAGCTACAGATGCTGTTTTAGTCTCCTTCCTTTTGTACAGCAATATTTGATTATAATCAATATTATATTAGCTGTAAATGGGCCAACGTGCTGGACTTCATGCTACTGGTAAATGCTGGAACATTTTACCTCCGTCTCTACAACATTCTGTTTTTCCTTCTGATTGATTTTATTGAAAGTTCGTCCATAGATCATTTCACGTTTCCCAACAACAAACAAGCCCTTTTGTTGATGCTGCTGCTCCATCAGTGAATTAATAAACTCAACTCTGCGTGTCTGCGCTGCATGCAGGTGGTGGGCGTGGTCAGCATGTTGTGGGCGTGGTCAGTGAGTGGTGGGCGTGGCCAAACAAGGAGCGTGTGCAGCTTGTGACAGACAGATCACCACACAGGCAAACACAAACATTTTCATTTAGTCTTGTCTCGTCATGTTTTTCGTCATCAAAGAGAAACGTTTCGCTCGTCACCGTCTCGTTATCGTCGTGAAAAAAAGGGGCGTCAACGAAATAATTTCGTCTTTGTCATCGTTGATGAAAACAACACTGATGCAGAGCAATAAAGTCTGAGACTGAAGCCACGAAGCTGCAACCTACATGACTGTTTCCTGCTTCTGTTTCTTCACAGGGGCGGAGCTGGGGGAGGGGGGGGGGGGGGGGGGGCGGGGGGGGGGGGGGGGGGGGGGGGGGGGGGGGGGGGGGGCTCGGGTGATTGACAGGAGGATAGAACCATCCTGCATGGATCACCGGTATCACGGACGACACATCAACTTTCACGATGGAGCTGAAAATAATCTATATTCTCAGAGATTAGCTTAGCGCTGGGTAAGCTAACGCTACATGATACAGAATTATTTTATTTTGTTACATTGTTGATGTTTTATATTGTTTACAAATAAAAAAATCTTAGATTGATCAAATATTTTATTTGACTAAACTCTCAGTACAAAGTTTTATTACATTCATAGTCATGATGACTGAGAAATTTCAAGCTAAAGGTTTTGGTATCAGAATCGACATCGGTATCGGACCGATACCATATTTTGCAGTGTTGCCCAGCCCTAATGTAAACAGGACGCTAGCTGCCTTTACAGTAGCTACAGCATGAAAATGTGGAGACAAACATCCTGGAACCAGATTAATTTAGTAGAGGAAGACATAAGAATGAAGAGAGGGAGGTGTTTATAACTTTAGAACAGGCTCCCCCCCCCTCTTCTTTTATCCCTTCTTCCCAAAATCCTTTCTTCATTTTACTCCCCCCCGCCCCCCCCTCCCTCCATCTCCTCTCCCCCCATAAAGCGTCCCCTCCTCCCTTGATGCTCCACTCTGCTTTGACGCGCCGTGCGTAAAGTAAAGTCATCGTGTTTTGTGTCCAAAGTGCACGCACGCACGCAGACAGACAGGCAGGCAGGCAGGCACGCGCACCCCGGACGGACCCAGATATGGTTTAAACTCCGGACTTGAAGCCGCTTCTCCTCACTGAGCGAGTCTTTCCAGCTTCGGACGTTGTTGAAATTTTTCAGGCGCGTGGATGTCAGCGCGAGCCTGAAGCGGGATGGAGTGATTTGTTTTTTCTTTTTCATGTGATAGACAGAGTATCAGAGATGAGAAGTCAGATTTTACAGCTTTTATTGTTAAAAAAGAAATGACAGAGTTGAGGAAGAAGCGCTGAGGAAGACTCCCGCGGGACGCGCGCGCGGACAGAGGATGAGGATTTAAACTCGCAGAAATCTCCACAAACACCTTGTTCCTTTCTTATTTCACCCCCCACCCCCCCTCCTTTTTCTTTTCCTTTCCCTTTTTTCTTTTAACACCCATCATTATATTTGATGGCAGCAGGGAGTCGCGCGCCTGTCCCCGTGCTTTCTGTCCGGGCTGCAGCGGAACCGGCGCGGAGAGAACCGGGATCCGGGAGCGCTGCTGGGACCCGAGCGCAGGTCAGTGTGACAGCACCACGCACGCGCTTTCTACCTCACCTACACATTACATTACAGCGCACACGCGCTCGTAAGTGGCGCTAAAACATGCACAGAAACACGTGCGAAATGGGGGTGCGCAACCGCGCGTGCAAAGACAGATGAGAAAGAGATGCGTCCTGCACGCGCAGCAAATATTATGCACGTGCATCCTGTATATGAGAAATAATATTACTTATCTTAAAAAAATGTTTATAATATTGATTTAATTAAATATAAATAATTATTTTACATCAGTTTGATTTGCTTCAATTCTTTTAAATAGATTTAATATAAAACATTGAATATTAATTAATTAAAGCTCCATAACTAGTTTATAGTGATCAGCTTTATCAATTAGGGGTCACCTAGAGATCCTCTTCAGTCAAAATAATTTAATTAAACCAAATATTTTTTAAAAACTTGGAGACAATAATCTGTATTTTGTTCTATATATTTGAATTATTTTGTTTTTCTAATTCAAATTGATCAAAATAATTCTAAATGAAACTGAATCATGGTGATGATGCTCCACGTTGCTGCATCGATGACTCGGGAAATGTCTAAATAACCACGACTGGCTACGGATTGAAGTTGTTAATGTACGAACTTGCACTTAGGAAATGCGTACGTACTCCCCCCCCCCCCCACGGTCCGGCGGACGTGCTGCTAAATGAGAGAGAAACAGCTTGTGTTGCCTCGGACGCTCTTATCCTCCTACACGATAAGAAAAGGCTGCAGTTTAAATATTAACCCAGCAGGAATCTGCTGGCCGGGCCGGCTCGTCTCCCTCCATCGCAGCAGATGCGAAGGCTTCTTATCCGATGAGCATCACATCACATCAGGGGCTTAATGAGATGCAGGATCCCCCCCACCCCCACCCCCCACCCCGAGCTGGCAGCTGGTGACTCGGACCAAAGTTTAACACGTTCAGATGGGAAAATGGCGCTTTTTGGTTTCTGGAAACGTAACTTCTGACTCAGAGGAGAGGGAGCAGCAGATAATACAGGTTAGGCCGTGCAGGTCACGCTTCCCAGTCTCTTACTGGTTTACTGAGACTGTTGTGGAGGATAAAGTAGAGCTCAGGTTGGTTTCTTTTGTCCTGTTATGCCTCTGTTTCCACCTGCATGGATTATTTCTGTTCCGGAACATTTATCTAAATGTTTTCCTTAAACTAAAAAAGAAGTAATTTGACTTTCACTGGTGAAAAATATGTTTAATCCCAGCTGGAGTTCCTCGGGGCTGCCACCGAGACTCTTTCCCAGCTTATTTCCCCAGAGACGCAGCAACCAACCAGAGCTCTGGATATGAAGTCATTTATCACATTTAAATCATTTTCCAAACACTTTTTTCTCCCCCATTTTTTTTTTATTTCACAGATTTTAAAGATCTTATATATTTAACTGATGGATGGATCGTCTGTAGATTCATTGATGGTGGAACAGGTGGTTAGTTTTTGGGGTAAATCAGAGTCCTTTTTAATAAGATCCTTTCGTTCATGGTGCAACATTTTTGGGGGAAATCTTGAATAAATCAAGACATTGTTGGAGGTTCGTGTGCAGGAAGCAGATCTGGTGAAGTCCAGGAGACATGAAGGTTTATACGTCTCATGTTTAAACGTGGACGTTTGACATCTCGAAGCCTCGACAGGGACGGGACGCTTCCTCTAAACTAACGGTACTTTTTAGCAAAGTCGTTTTTAGGGGTGAATTTTATCATCTGGAGAAAACTTTAAATGTGTTTTTTCATTTTATTACAATTGATAAAAATAAAAATGAGGTCCACCTTGTTGGTACCGGGTTGGGCCTGCCTTTCCATCTTTAACCCTTTAACGCCTGACCCAAGAGAAAATGGGGGGAAAATTCTCATTTTTCATTATTAAACAAAATGATTGTAGTGCAGAATGTGTCCACCGGGGGGCAGAAGACAAGTATAAGATTGTGTTAAACAGGGTTTTGAGTTTTTAAAGTTTTTACCATAAAGTGATGCAATAAGGTCTCA
Organism: Leptatherina wallacei; assembly: GCA_028567055.1. Taxonomy (NCBI): domain Eukaryota; kingdom Metazoa; phylum Chordata; class Actinopteri; order Atheriniformes; family Atherinidae; genus Leptatherina; species Leptatherina wallacei. The sequence continues at coordinate 6,629 of JAOXYM010035210.1, forward strand.
AACTGAGATACAAGTATGATACAAGTTGCGTTTACATTAGTTTTTCGCAAAATAAAAGCGATATTTATAAAATTTTGACGAAGAACAACAGCCATGAGCCGTACTTCTGGTAAAACCTGGTCCCGCGAGACTCCACTCTGAGGAGGATGGAGATACGAAACATTTTGGTGCATTTCACTTTTTTCTATCAGGGGCGGTGGTTATATTCTCTTTATTTGTAAAAAGGTTTCCGTCTCCTCCGTCCGTACATACCGCGCCATCTTTACTTGAAACAAACTGGTCATGTGACCTCCTACGTCACGTCCATTGACGTGAAAATGCGGAAGAAGTGTTTCCATTACACTTTTGCGACATACCTATTATATTGACACGTCTGGAAAACCGTAGGGTGTTGTGGCTAAACGCAACCACAACACGTGTGTGTAGCACGATATCCGGGAGAAATGGCTCGTGGTCAGATGTAGAAGAACTCAAAGTTCTGGTCAACCCAAGACCGCCAGGATCTGATGCGGCTCCATGTTTCGCTCTGATGTGGTGGAAACGGAAGCTGTCCCGCATTGACCAACAGATGAACCACTTTCCTTGTTCGGCTTGTCGTCGTCTTCGGTAATTTGTCACGCAGCGCCCCCTCTGGTGGAGACGGGAACATGCTGCGTAAAAGGTCCGGTTCAGTGTGAAAGCAAACCACCAACAGAACCGAGTCTCTAACTGAACTGAGTCTTGTGGACTGTTCGGTGTGTTTGCATCTCAAATCAGTGGTTTTCAAACCTGGAGTTATGAGATAATTTCAGGGGGTCTCCAGTAATTGCAAGCAATGTACAGCCTACATATATCACATGAAAGTGGGGTTTGTATCATGACTGTCAGAATTAATTCAGAGGTAAAATGAAGAGAAATTAAAGCATCGTAATGTTTGAACACTTTAATGCGTAAACAACAAGGTTGGGTCACGAACACTAACGTGTTATCTTGGGGGTCGTAGCTCAAAAAGTTTGGGAACCCCTAGCTTAGTTCAATGATTCCCAACCACAAGGGTCCCCTGAGGAGCAAAGGGGATCCCCAAGGCTTGAACATTCAGACCTATTGTGATTAATGTCCACACATTGTACCTATTTTAAGAAAAAAAAGTAAGTCTATATGTTGTTAATTTAACTTTGGCTTCATCTAAGGACAGGACTTGGGCAGAATTCAGTATTTCTGGTGAGAATCTCACTTTTGAAAGCATAAAACCAGAATGGTTTCAGCACAGGGTGCGGCAGGGGGTCCCTGGCTTCCTTAAGGAAAAAAGGTTGGGAACCACTGGCTTAGATGATGATTGGTTGGTACGAAGGGGCCTAAAGTGTACCAAGAACAGCCCCTCTTCCTCATTCTGATGCTCAGATTGATCTCCATCATGTCTACATGACTATGTGTGTTGAGTTGCTGCCGTGTGATTGGCTGGTTAGATATTTCTGTGTAATAAGCAGTTAAAGAGCTGGACCTGAAAGCGGCTGGGGCGTGTATAAAGTAAACTAAACTACAGTAACTTACTGTGAAATGACACCGGGTGATTATCTCGGTTTCCCTTTCATGTCGTCAGAAAAGAAGCGCGCTCGGGATGAAGGTGAATCTGGGATTGATAACTTCAGATCCCTGTCAGCCTGCAACCAGGAGCGGTCCCCTGCTGTGATGTAAAGGGTCGGCCTTCCCGAGATCAGAGCGCTGTGAATGGGATCAGACGTGTTTTAAGCCTCAAACACCTGCTTCCTCCTGAGCCTGTTTTTCAGTTTCTGGGGATTTCACGCAGCCAGATAATAACGTTTTGACCCAATGTGAATGACAGCAGATGTGTTTTTAAGTCTCTCTGCATTCTGTATTTAAACATCATTTGATGGTGAAATTAAAGGGAAAGAAATTAACTTCCACTCATACAATGAAGCTACATACATTTAAAATGTGGCCACATGTACAGAGAGACAAAACAATATAGTCTTTAAAAGAGAGTTTTTTCATACAGACGGACTGTTTTCCAGGGTCTAGTGAAAACAATGAAGTACCAGTACCAGGCCTGTAGGTGGCGCTGCCACCGAAAACCTGAGAAGAAGGCGTTGAGCAAGCTTAGATGGAAACCATTGCCAATAAAGAAGATGAAGAGAGGTAATTGGATCATGAAATGCGTCCAGGTTGTAGACACGGAGAGGAAATGGGTCAAGTTTGTTCATCTATTCGGTTCATTTACGGTTCGTGATCCAGTTTTAGTAAAAGTGTTTTTTCAGTTTTTTTATTTTAAAGGAAAAACTGCCTAAACGGACCGGTAGACTTTATCAGTTGGGTCCAGCCTAGATTCAGGTACTTCAGGTACTGGACTCTGCGGCATTCGCCCACTTGTCTTTTAAACTGGCTCTACATTGTGATTGGACATGATTGTGAGGACATGTCTTGTTAGCAGCTGTCTTCAGCCCACAGATTGTCTGTTGGATTTAAGTCCTGACTTTCATTTTTTTCTCCCGGTGAAGCCGAGCACTCAGAAGCACTCAGAGCCGAGACTTCCACTCAGCCATTGTCATCTGGTTTTTGCCAATGATTGTGAACATTAGTTTTGAGTAAACAGCTCTAATGACAAAATCTTCAATGTCTCCTTGTAGTTTCACAGTCCTTTAAAGGTGTACTGTGTAACTTTTGGCCACTAGGGGGCTAAACCTTCTTACTTTGTTCAGATTTGACAAACTTTCAAGGAAAAAGCAGCATGAAGAACAGCGCACTGTGTTTTATAGCTGTAGAGCAAAGCTGCAGGTCACATGACCCATGAGAGACGGATCCGCTCCTGCAGAGTTATAATGTCTGGTTTCTGAAGAGGTCAGCCCCCTCAGAGCCTCGACATGTGTCAAACACCAGATATTGACCCCAGAAATCCTCCATTATTACTCCCATTAGGCTGATATTTGGGTCAAAACTTTCATTTTGGGGGAAATTACAGGTTTAGGACCCCTAATGGCCAAAAGTTACACGGTAACCCTTTAAGAAATTCCTGGATCACCTCCAAAATATAATCCCTTGTTCCTTATTCCATTTCATTTAAATCTGTCCATGTCCTTTTGAGTTATGTGTCTAAGAGACAGACAAACCAACGCAACCTGAATACCCGACCTCCGCCTTGGCAGAAGTAAGTAAAGAAAGGTGAGATTCCTCTTCAACTTCAGCGCTCTTGCAGACACATGAAGGTTTTGGACCAAACCGGTATTTGAGATGGTTCACAATTCCCTCCACCTTTGTCTAAAACTCCAGTTCCAGCTGAGGAAAAGCAAACCCACAGCATGATACTTCCACTGCCGTGCTTCAACATGGCTAGGATCTTAATCGTTTCCCTTTTGGAATCATGACCGAAGAACAAAGCAGGAATACGTGGAAAACCTGCAGGAATGCAGCCCTAGAGTGTAAGTGATACTGACATCTAGTGGCAACGATGGGCATAGAAATGTCTTCAAATGACAGGCATAGTTGTAAATGGATGGTGGCCGTAAGTGGACAAAATTCTTCCAGACAAACATGCCATCAGCACGACAGGCAACTACTTGTGGTGCCTTTTGAGGCGTCACTTCATCCCAAACGGTGCTCTAGCTCCTATCAAAGTCATTACTGCAGTTCGAGGTTCTCACTTCACACATAGAGTTGTTTGTCCATTCAGAGACACCGTAGTAAAAATGGCATCACTAATATGGCAGCTGATCCATAGCAAGTGGGTCAAGTTAGAGAATAAAAACATTATTTTACCAATAGAAACGGCTTTTATATGAAATATTACATTTTTCTGTCACTGACCTTTGATTTTGTTGTGCACTGCACCTTTAAAGAAGACTGTGTGATGCTGAGACCAGGCTGGTTTATGTTTGGGGAAAGGACTGTTGTCCCATTGTTGTCTCATAAAAGATTATAGTCGAGGACATTCGGACTAGAATAGTTCAGGAACTGGACTGAAGGCAGGTTTTGTGCCACCTAATAAATCTATGATTAATAACATTTCCCCCCAAAACTGAGCAAAAGCACGATGACATTCAGGTGTTTCTTCGATTTAAAAAAAAAAAATCCATTATTTGAGGGAGTGAGCAGAGTGTGTGACTGGTGATTGACGTCATAGCGGCGTGCAGGACAATTGTCCTCTCTCTAAGCGGACGCCCGAAAGCCATGAGTGCATCTGTTCACGTGGTTATATAATCGGAAAAAGCCCGCAGCTTTGCTGTGCTGGGGTCTCGTCGCCTCTAACACCCCCCCCCCTCTCTGCTGGGGGTGTGTGCGCTGCCAGATACCAGCACACACACATCTGTCTGCAATCAGAAACATGCCACAACGAGGATGTTTAGCAGAGAGTCTGTTTCTCTATCAGCATCTAATGAGTTAAGCAGGACTGCAGATGTCGGCTAGTTAGAGTCACGGTTTATCACCAGCACACACACACACACACACACACACAGAACCGGAGCCAGGATGATCTAATGATTGCTGGCAGCTGAGCTTCAACATGCAACACTTCGGCTTGAGGCAGCAAACGTTCCGCCGTGGCTCCGCCCTCCATCGCATTTTGGCTCCTGTCAGTTATCCTGATGGTCTACATCCCATCCCAAAAGGCTCACATCCCTGTAACACTGTAACACCCCCCCCCCCCACACACACACCACCACCCCCAACATGTGTGTTGGAGGCTGGCGGCGAAGTCATGTCCCGCTTCTGTCTCTGAGGGACAGAAGTACATATTGTCATCAAAGTCTCTGTGAATTACGTCTGAACAAAAAGCCAAAAGGTCGTTCCAGCAGTTTCCTCGTAAACCGACTAAACAATGTTGCCACTAAAATACAGTTTAAGGGAATTAACTTCCTCAGCGAGATGAGATCCTACAGTCTAGATCAGGTCGAAACTCATTTTAGTTCAGGGGCCACGTAAAGTCTGGTTCCTTATCCGGTGGGCCAGAGCAGTAAAATAACAATATAACGTATGAATAATGAAAAATAAGCGATATATTGGTCTTAGAAACACGTTTACTTATTATGTTGATATCTTCTATGTTATTTTCATATTTACTAAGTTCGTCCCAGACCAAATTGGACCCTTTAGGGGGCCGGTTTTGGCCCCTGGGCCATATGTTTGACACCCCTGGTCTAGAAGATGTTTGAAGACGCCATGATAGCAGCATAACGTGGAGAACCTGGGCTGAAAGGCTCTACCAAGCGTCGGCATCAGAGGTGTCGTATGGAAGCAGAGACTGTCCTGATTACCAGGATGTCCGTCTCATCGATGTGGGACAACAACTCTGGATCGGGTCGGACTTTTACTGGTTTTATTCTAGCTCTGCAACGCTCTAACCTGTTCTCCTATGACTCATGAACCATGAAGGTCCTGCTGGTTTCCATGGAGATGGAGGTTTTCTAAGCCCCGTTTCCACCACTGAGTCCAGGTCATTACCGGATGGTTTGGTTACTTTACTCGTTCCTAGGACTACTTTACTCGCTCCTAGGACTACTTTACTCGCTCCTAGGACTACTTTACTCGCTCCTAGGA
>JAOXYM010035480.1:0-12146 GCA_028567055.1 Leptatherina wallacei
CAGGGGAAGCCTGGAATCGATCCACCAACTCTCCGATTGGCAGACGACTGTTCTTCCTCCTGAGCTACAGCCGCCCCACTAGCATGCTAGTATGCTAGCTAGAGATGCAGATAGCCTTGCTAATGAACTTGCTAACAGCTAGCTGCTCTACGAATGTTACTTCCAAGAGCAGAAAAGATCAAATAAATTAAAATTTTCTCTTATTTTGTAAATACTAAGGCTAAATCATGTAGATTTGTGTATTTTCTTCTTTTTAAAAAAATAAAGTGTGGGTTTACATCTCTTTAAAATCAAGCCATTTTTTAAGAAAAGGCTTGCTAGCTCTGTTGACCGTTGTGTTGTGTGAAGGTCAACTATGTGTTAAAATACACATCAAATGTGATGTTTTATCACACATTTTAATGATGTAATTAAACAGAAAAAGCACAACATTTTTATTTGATGTTATTATAGTCAGTCTCATATGATCTCATGTTTTCTCGTGACATTATGAGGCAACATGTTAGCATTAGCAATCGGTCTCGATATTATTTCTCGCTGTCACAGTGTCAACTGTGCAAGTCTCTGTAATCCACCACCCTGAGTAATAAGCATGAGGGAGAGGCTGCTGGTCACAAACTTTTAATTATACAGAACTTGAGTTTTTATGTGTGAATTATAACATTTGGCTCCATTGCTCTTATCTCTTCAGGGTGAAACTATTTCAACATTACCTACTATAACTCTACATCTGAATCCAGCTCTTTTTAAAAGGCTAAACTTGGAATAGGAATCCATCCCAACAGACTTTCCCTCTTCCCTTTTTTTAATATTATATGTCCAATTGTGACCTGCTGTCAATAGCAGGAAATAGGAAATGAGACAATTCACGCCACATGACAGATAAACCTCACAGGAAGTCAGAGCAAACCTGAGTACAATGACCCAAAACTATTAAAAAAAAAGTGTAAGCATTACAAGTAGATGTGTTTTTCCAGTTATTCGCGGAAAATTTTGTCTCATATAGAACAAAGAAGATAAGAAACTGAGGGAATCAAGCATGAGATAGGTCAGTAGTGTAAATACCACGCATCTGTGTTGGAAGAAAGAAAATCACATGGGATGTTAAGAGGGGGCAATGAAAAAGAACCAATTATGGAATAAAACTTATCTGATCAGATCGGGCTTGTGTTGTTGCGCAATGAGGGGATAAAGGGAAAAAAAACACACTCTGATAGCTCACATATGTTTCTCATTCTTTTCTTCTCCTCACTGAATCTCACTCAGTTGTTGTTTCTCGCCCTCCGCCAGATCTCTCCGTCAGGCTCCTGGTCATGCGTTTGTGTATATTTGTCTCTCTCCCGCGGACCTTCCTCATCGTGTCCCTTTGTGTTGCTCATCATTAACCCCGGCCTTTCATCCTGACCTCACTGCCTGGCCACACGGTGCAATTAAGCCTGAATGCAGCTTCTTGTTTTCACTCATTAGCATGAAGCATGGAGGTTGTTTATTTCTTCCGGGCTGCAGAATTAATTCTGCTTTATTGACATGGACATGGACATGGACATGTAGTCTGACCATTTCAAGGGTTAAAGTGGAAAGTAATAATACCAGTTTCATTATATTGCAGTTGGTTTGACGGACTGAATTTTCCACGCCTGATTTGTTGGACCCTGAGCATAACTACCTCTTTAATAATATTCTTTCAATTTCTTTGCCTAAATGCATCAATTTAACCCCAAACCTTCTCTGTAATGACCCCCTCCTCTCTTACTGTCGACAGGACATTTAAAACATCCACAATCTGAACTTTTTGGGAAGACTATGTTTACTGGAAGTACTAATAAAACACAGTTGTTCACCTTTTCACCATGACTTTCCTGCATCATTTGGTGGTCAACAATAAGTATACCGCAGGCTCTTCTCCTCTACGTACGCCATACTGGAACAGAAATAAGTCACTAAAGTGGTTAAGTGTATCCCTCACCTCCTTTAGGCTGATTCTGCTCTACTTTCTAGACTTTTGTGATGAAGTGAATAGAGGTGTACCTGCAGCGATATACTTTATATGCATACTTATTACTTCCATAGTGATGCTGGTTAAAAAGGACTTCATTTTTCTGGAAAGGGAGGCAACCCCCCCCCCCCAAAAAAAAAAGTGAAAAAATGGCCAAAGCCAAGTACAATTTACCACAAGATCCTACAATGACCCATATGAGACACAAAACAGCCACGAAAAAAACAACTAGACCACAACTAGACATGAAATCATAATTTAAGACAAAAGAACCATGTAAAGAAGAATAGTTATGAGAAAATGAAGGAGAATGACAAACACATGTGTAGACATGCAGCACAATGGGCGGCTGTAGCTCAGGTTGATAGAGCAGTCGTCTACTAAACAGGAGGTCAGTGGTTGATTCCCCTGACTACATGTCCAAGTGTCCTTGGGCAAGACACTGAACCCTACATTGCCTATCAGGGTGTGAATGTGTAGGTAGTAGCACTCAGTATGATACAATATAAGTGCTGTATGAATGGGTGAATGAGATATGTGATGTTAAAGTGCTTTGAGGGGTCACATGACTTAAAAAAGCACTACACAAGTACAGTCCATTTATCACAAAATAACCATTAAGTGATGAAAATGACCAGTGTGAAACACTAAAGAGAGAGAAAAAATAGATTAAAAGGAAAACAAGCACTTGTGTAAAACTGGCCCAAAAATAGATGGAAATAAAGTCGTGAAGAGGTCTAACATTAGAGGGAAGTGGAATCATGGAAAACTAGTTTTGTGTGTCTTTGTCCTCCAGTAGGAAGACTGTACTGTACACGTCCATTGTTCCAAATCCGTCCATGATTTCAACCACCAACTCCGAACACTGAGAAACAAAGTGGCAGTGACGTCAAGAAGATTTCAACTTGTTCAACAAGTGGGTTTTTTTCTCTTCAATACATCACGTTCTTTTATTTGTCCTCCTCTATTAAATCAGTTCCCATAATGAGTATGTAAATAATGTGTTTCATTGATCCTAATGAGGGCACATTATTCAGCTCCATGTTGGGTTTCTTAGAATTAATAAGAAACAGTGTCTGGTCTCATTAAGATGTTCTCTAAAAACACAAAACAACTTAGTCTCCCACGCATTAGCATGCAAAGGTACTCCGCCATTCACACACACACATACATAAACAGCCAGGCAGCACTAATAGACCCTTGGCAGAGCCAAAGACTTGTGGCTGAAGCACAATGAACACCACTTCAACACAGCAGGCCTCTTGTATCAGTCCTGACTAATTTGGCACATTACTGGGCGCACACACAGGCATACACACACAGTTCTGTCATTTTTCTGGACATCATGCTGTTATATAACCATTATCTTTAAAATAAACACAGTCTTAGCTCTAAAATGTTGTCATCATAATTATGAATAATTGTTTTTTGTGACCAAAAAGGCCATTTATTCTGCACAATGTGACTGTGTGAAGAGGTTTATGTTTCTACAGTGAGAGCATTTAAGTGCAATATCACTTAAACTTTGAATGATTCATTACTGTATCACCTAACCCATATCAGTCAGTAAAGTCTTAGTACAAATGTAAAAGTATAAACTAATATCTGAGGGTGCGTGCACACCAGGATAGTCCGATACAGTTGGTATGACCGGGAACTTGGTTCAGTTTGGGGGGGTGGAACATTTTAAATAACATATTCCACTCCCAGCCAGAGGTGGCGCTGCATCCAGAATTACTGAAGAACAAAACTTGTTCATGTTGGTTAATGCAGGACAACTTCTGTTTCCACCGCATAAGAGCTAAATATGGAGCTGCATCAGATCCGGTCTCGGGTTGACCGTATTTCTATCAGAGCTATTTCTCCGGGCCAGAGCCGGCTAACGTCCACACGTGCGTACATTTTGGTTGTGTTTACTATATTTTGTTGTATTTGGTCGCCTCTGTAGCCGGACCGAATCTGCTTCTTTGGTCCGAATCGGAGTTCTTTTGTGCACGTTTACGTTTCCCCGACAGAAGTGGACTTTCTGAGCAAATGGACTAGGATTTGAATCAAAAGGGGCAGGTGTGAATGCGCCCTCGCAATCGCTTAATGAATCTTCTCGACTCAAAGATCTCTGCTTAGTGTGGATTTTCTCTTTTTCAATACTTGGCATGTTTTTGAAAGCAGTCTCATTTCCTCATCAGCATGGAGGGAACCAGTTTAGGACACATTCTCAAGGCTTCTTTGACCAACATGTGGATCTGCTGCTTGCTCTCTTGTAGCCTCGTATCATTACACCACCACTGCCGTGCTTCACTGTTGAGTCTCACTGTGGTCGCCCGTTTTGGACCAATGTTCAGCAAAATAAATTTATCTTGGTCTCATTTGGCCAATCGTTGTGCTCTAGAACTTATTAATGTTCACTTTTTGTTCACCTTAAAGCGAGCAACGCAATTTTCTTGCTCATTGTGCATGCAAGCTGATATTTTATAACCATCATCTGTTTGAAAGATCACAGTTTTAGTTTAGTTTTGGTTCAGTAATTGCAGGTTTTTGAAGGAAGATCATCATTTGTTCTAGTTCAGGGATCTCAAACTCTGCTCCTCAGTGGCCGCCATCGGGTCATTGCGCAGACAACGAGCTGTTGAATCCATTTAATTTGATTCAGGTGAATTGGAGCAGGGAAGCCCCTCAAGGACTGAAGTTTGATCCCTGTTTTAGAGTTTAAAAGATTTAATCATCTCCCTGCTCAGTTAGAAGCAGTGCAATTACTGACAAGTGGTAAAATGTTAAATTATTTGACATTTAGGCGTTACCTCGGGTTTAAGGTGTTCAGACTCTGCTACGATTCTATTAAGTAGACTATTAAAGATGACACTAAGATCTTATTCAAGTATGCATGTGCACTTTATAAAGAAAATTATATTAAAAAAGAAAAGAAATGTGATTACATTCAGATTCATTCAAGCCTTTAAGTTGTACTACAACAGAATACAAAAGATCTATTAATCTATCCTCCTCTTTGACCTCTTCTCTTTTTTTCGGATTTTCATGTGAACATGCTCATGAAGAGTGTAAGATTATTCATAGATACTTCTTTTGTCCTTTTGGTTGAATGAATTAAGAAACCGTGTTTACCAGCTTAAAATGGCCAAATTAATGACGTGTACAAGGTGAGACACCTGCCTCATTAGTGAACTCAGCCCCAGAGAAATTTCAGAAAAGACATCGGCTGTTTTCCCAAACTACAGGAGAAAGGATAGAGTTTAATTACAGGTCTGTTATAGAGGAAGTATGGAGCAGAGTTGTTTACAATCTGAGAGATACGTTTTTACTCCTAAACTTTCCCTTTAAACGAAAGATTCAGCATCGAAAGTTCAACCGAGAAACAGAGCAAACCACAGAGATGAATCTGTCATCAGGTTGTCTGCATGACAATCACACAGAGAAGATCTGAGATGCCCGAGTGCACTTGACGCACACTCAAGACACACACTCACACAGTCGGTACCTTTATCGGGGCTTCACTTTGTCCTCAATTAAAATCCTAAAACAAATCGGTCCTGCAGCTTTCTGAGCCTCTCCTGTCCGGACTGTGGTCAGACAAACAAACGCACCTCAGCTCTGAGCTGAATGAGAACGAGTGGAAAGAAAGAGGGAGGACTGGGGAGGGCTAGAAGTGCGTTAGATTAAGGGAGGAGGAGGAGGAGGGCAGCTGACTTGACTTCCAGGAGCTGACAACATAAACACGAGAGAGAGGGAGGGAGAGAGGGAGGGAGGGAAAGCTGGATTGAGGTAATAAATGAAGAGAATGAGGGGGCTAAAGATGGAAGTGAGGTAAAAGTGATGGAGTCGGGCGGGGGGGGGGGGGGGATAAGACGGAAAGACACAAAAGGAAATAATTCAGGAGAGGAAGAAAGTCTGAAAAGTAGGAAATAGAAGCAACTGAGGAAGACAGGAAGAGTCAGAGAGCGAGGAAAGGGAGTGCAGGAGGGAAAACATGGAGAATAAAGCAATAAAAAGTTAGTAGAGAGGAGACATGAACAGGAAATTTAACTAAAAGAGTTAGAAACAAGGATGTGAACCAATATGGGAGGTGAAAAGCTGAGAAAAGAAAACAGAAAAATAAGAAAAAGGGGGAATAAACAGGAAGGAAACAAGGATACGGAGAAACAGAAAGGAGTGGAAGTGGAGAGAAAAGGTACAAGATGAATGCTGTGTTGCGAAGGAGAGGCAGAGGAAGAGAGAAAGAAAAGGTGCTGATGCAGGAGGAAGGAAGGGTATATGATGAAGTAAGAAAAGGAGGACAGAAGAAATAAGGAAGCAGTGGAGTGAAAAGAAATAAAGAAGGAATGGGGAAAGGAAGGAGGCTAGGAGGAAAACAGAAGGAAGGGAGGAATAAAACGAAGGAGAAAAGGAGGGAGGGTGAGAGTGAGTGGGAGGAGGATTAAAACGACAGGATAAAAGCTCTATAAAAAGGACAGAGAGGAGCGTGAAGCTGAGAGGGAAAAGACGACGAGGACACAAGATGTTTCATTAAATCTAACTACTGTTGACCTACAATCAGGATGTTTACGTCTGCTTTTAAAGCTCCCATCCAACCCGGATTTCTACGGTCTGAGCAGGAATTACACATTTCTGTGACCTTAGATCTGGAGTCATGATGAATATGTTCTTATGATAATAATTTTAAAGAATCAGGAGAAAAGATAGATAACTTGTGTGATTTAATAAAAACCTTCTATACCCAAAGTAAATAAGTAGAAGTGAAATAGGATTTTTACTTTTAAAATATGAAAAAAAACTGTTGTATTTTACTTTAAAGGGACACCGTGTAACTTTTGTCCCAAATATCAGCCTAATGCGAGTAATAATGGGTGATTTCTGGGGTCAATATACAGTGTTTGACATGTGTCGGCCCTCCGAGGGGGGGGGGGCTGCCCTCTTCAGAAACCAGATGATGTAACTTTGCAGGAGCGGATCCGTCTCTCATGGGATCATGTGACCTGGAGCGCTTTCCTTTAGGCTCCCCCTCTATAAACACAGAGGGCTATAATTTGGGCTACTTTTTCCTCCTCTTGTCGTTCTAAAATTGTCGTTCTATAGTTTATTGTTTTAATCATGTAAAGCACTTTGTGTTGCTTCGGTATGAAAAGCACTTTATAAATTAAATTGAATTGAATTAAAGTTTGTCATGGCTGAACGAAGTAAGAGGGTGAAAACGGTGTCTGAGGAGGCCAGAAAGAGACAGACTGTTGAATTTTGGGGGACGTTACAGGTTTAGGACCCCTAGTGGCCAAAAGTTACACGATATGCCTTTAAACTCTGTGTTTTGTACCTTATATACATTAACATCTTGTAAAATTAAGGGGAAAAGCCACTTATATTAGCAAGCTGCTAGATAGTGACACTTCTGTCGCTCTGAAATTCAGTCACGAAATGAAAAGTTGCTGGCCAGTTTGGCTGGTGGGTGTTGAATGAATCATTTTGAGTATTTGGCAATTGGTTACTGGTGTTTATACTATAAACACTACTCCATAACATATCATAAATCCATTGGCTGCTGTTTACATACGAACAAAATGCAGCTGAATGAGAAGCTAGGTGGTGGGTAGAAAGAAAAACAGAAATATGGCGGTGGACGGTGTAAAGAACGAGGTGGGTTACAAGAAAAGAAATGAGGGAGGGAAGAATGTTGGAGATGAAAGAGGAAACAACGTGAAACATTTGGCTAAGCTAAAGTTTAGAGTAGAATAAATGTGTTACTTTGTTCCTTACTGGTAAAGAGAAAGAGTTTGTTTGGCATTCTCATGAAAAAAGACAATAGAAAGAATTTAAAGAAACATTTATGATTAAATACATTCAGTTGCGCTTATAATCTGACTTATTTCAACCATAGAAATTGTCTGGTAGTTGGTTACTTTAGGAATCTACCAACCACATAGACTGACGTCAAAAAAAGTTCATCCGAAGTGATGATACAGAAGCAGTTCGCTCAAAGATGCTCAAAAGGTTCCAGGAAGTTTACATGTTGATAACTAGAAACACTCGGAGAACAATCACAAAGCCAGCATCTTCTTCTTTTCTTTTTTTTATCCAATGATTGTGGGCATAATGTTTTGAGTTAGAAGCTCTAATGGTAAAATTATCCCCATTTCCTCATAGTGAAGAATCCTTTAAAAAATATTCCCTGATCCAGACGGTGATCCAGATCACCTCCCAAATCCAGTCACTTGTTCCTTTATTCTATTTCTGAGATTTCCTGAAAATGTAATCACAATCCATTGATAACTTTTTGTGTAATGTTGCTAACAGACAGACAGACGACCTCCGCCTTGGCAGTCTGACACCATGATGTTAATGTAGAGAGTCCATACCATGCTTATTTACTCATTCATTGTTTCATATTTACTTGTATAAAACAAAAAAAAGACATCATTTTACCTTCTACTATACATTGCTGAAGAACCTCTTCTTACTTTCTGTACTGGTGTTTTTCCGTTTCATAGGTTCCAAGCATGCTGAGTCGTTACCACACAGTAATGCTGAAACAGTGCAGCATAAACAACTCTACAGCTGCACGCACACCGACACACTTCCTTGTTCCATGAGGCCACTTGAAAGTCTGGTAATAATTGTACGACATAAATATTGGATTGCATACTGAGTGTGACAACTGAAAACAAGGTCTGTTAACCACGAGTTGGGATTTTATGTTCCTTCCGTTGACGTAGCTGAGCCCCACTAACCCTGAGTCATCATGATTACTGGTGGCCGTTATTCATACTCCTAAACTAAAAGCCCACTGCAACTTATTCAGAGCAATAGCCACTCTATATTCCTTACTTTGAATAAAACAGTCCTCAGTGTGATGGTAGTGTCTATAATAGAAAACACACTGTACTGTAATGTATGGTACCGTGTGATGATAAAGCAACTTGTCGGAATCGATTTTTACTGTCACGTACGTATCATTCAACATAGCTCAGAGCCTGCACACTGAAAACTTCTGGGTATTTTTTTATACAAATGGACAGATGTGCAGTCCATCCAAGAAAAGTTAACAATGCAGGACCCAAAGAACTGATAAACTGAATGCTGATTGGCTGAAAGTCCCCGCTCTGGCCAACAACAACGCTCTTTAACAGCGATACATACTTCCAGTAGAAGGTCTGTCTCATTTCGGGGTCTTCACACTACGAAGTGCGAGCCTACGAATGCTACGCAGTGGCCTCCGTAGGCTGCGCACTTCAAAGCCGTTTATTCGTTTATTACGTGCACACTTCCTAGAAGACCATAGGGCGTAGTCTGGGTATTGGGAGGGCCTGTATGTCAGAGCAAAAACCAACAAAAAAACCCCAGGAGGCTCCTGTGTTTTAAGCTGTACTACATTTTGAGTTCTTCCCCCTTGTGGCAGTGGAAAGCTAAAACATGTGGTGGTGCCATGGGAGCTGTTTAGCAGCACTATGCAGAAATATGTTCAACTTTAATGTTTTATTTTAGCTAATGTCTATCCTGCCAGTTCAAGGTGTGCCAAACTAGCCAGCAGGCACATATTATGCTAATGTTTTTTTTATGATCGCGGTGGAGGCGTTTGTGTGTCCCTGTGATGCTATGGGAGCTATGTTGTTGGGAGCTGTATGCCCCTGGTGACCCAAGGCAAACAGGTCTCTAGGTAGGGACCGGATAAAGTGCAGCTCAAAAGACCCCTATGATAAGAAACAATGTTGGATCTAAGTTCACTGAGACCCCCGTCTGAAGCCAGGCTGGAGGTTGGGCATGGGCTCATCACCCATGGAAGGGGCCATGGGAGTCTGGTGCAATGAAAGCTCGAGGGATCACATCTGTTGGCTGGCCTGGGAACGCCTCAGGATCCCCTGGGGGAGCTTGAAGAAGTGGGAACTTTGGGCCTCTTTGCTTAGGCTACAGTCCCGTGACCCGACCCCAGATAAGTGGCGGAAAACGGATGGATGGATCATTAAGAAATGGAAGAAAAGCCTGGGCTGCATGTAAGCAGTTCAGGAGATAAAAAGTTTGGTGTTTGCTCTGTAACTTCACACATAAACTTAGTACAAAAGTAAAGAAATTAGCATTTGATGGATTTCTTTGTTGCCTCGGTAATAAATCTTATACCTTTGGAAAAGCCTGTTTATTTTCCTTTTAATTGGAGCTTCATTTGTATGTGTGGGTTGAACCCAAGAAAAACTGGCTAAATCTTCTCTGTTGACTCTTGTTCAGTGTCATTTATTGGATAAGATGAGTGAAGTCTGAAGAAACAAGACATATTAAAAATCAAACTATGTGTTAATTTAACAAAAAGGGACACATACAGAAAAAGCCTGGCACCTCATGCCACCAGCTTGGTCGCATACTTGCATTTGTTGCCGGTCAGCTATGGTTGTGTCTGGTGTCTGGCATGAACAGGTTTCCCAAGTTTGTCAATGATGAAGAGCCTTGTTTCACATAATTCACATAAATGTTTCAATTTTTTGTTTCACGGATTTTGAATCGATTTTTTTTCTCAAAAACATTTTTTAAAGACAATTTTTTTCCTTTTTTTTTTTTTACATTTTTGCTCGTCTTGTCAGGCATTATATCAGCAGAATGATGGTCTGGCTGCTGTGTTGTGTTCTCCTAATTAAAATACTTCATTTTCAGCCAGTTCAAATATATTCCTGCTGAATAAATCTTGAACACTGACTCACATGCGATGCGTTCTTCTTGGGAAATATGGTTCCTGATTACATTTTTTCACATGTTCTGGGGTTAAAAAACAAACAAACTAAGAATCTCAACAATTGCAATTTAAATCAAATCGGCACCCAAGAAATCCTAAAAGAATCGAATCGGGAGGAAAGCACATCATCCCAGCCCTACCCCCATATATCAAGGGTCCAGTGCACATGTTTGCCAACACCACTGCAAACCAGCCTGATGGGCAGTCATGGTATCAGAGCACAAGAAGCTGTTTGGCTTTGGCAGAAAAGATTTGGTTAATTTTTTAATGGGTGCATCCTACATACCCAACTCTGCTGCTCATCCCACAAATGCAATTCCCTTACAAAAGTGCAACTTTAAAAGGGAAATATACAGGTTTAAGATGTGATACATCCATACACACTTTAGTTGTAAGAAAGAAAAAAACCTAGCGAGTGTGGGAGTTTTTTTAAAAGTGTTGATTATAGCAGCTTTCACTCTTCAGAAACTTGTGACCTTCTATGACGACATCTTAAAGTCTTTTTTTAACAACATAATATTCCGTCTAAGTGGGGTAAGAGCAGTAAAAGAACTTTTTTCTTTTTTTTTAAACTTCAACAAATTAAGTTAGGTATGTTTGTTTGCTGCTATAAGAAACTGAATAAATCTTACAAGGAAATTCCAGCCTGCAATCCAGATATTTTTCCAACAGCCATGCCATGTAGCTGTGTGTATGTGTTTGCATGTGTGTGTGTGTGTGTGTGCACGCCTGGAACACGTCCGTCAACGCTTCAACTTTGCAGCACAAAAAAACAACAGCAGCTATAATGGAAGAAACTTCGACCCTATGACCTTTCAGGTCAACACCGACAGAGTTCAGACTTAATGACCCCGATTATCCACTGAGGATAGTCAGGAAGACAAGAGATAACGATGTCAGAGATGCTGCACCGGGGAGGTACTACAAATAAACACAACTCTGAGTATACAGAGCAGTGGCACATGGAGGAAGGACTAAACAAAAGCAATGAAAATCAGACTAAAGTAAACAGAAGAGGAACAGACTAAGTCTTGAGTACTCCGGTCATGCACAACCATCTCTTTGGTTCTCTAATGGTTCAAAAAATATAAAATAACCAGCGAGCAGCAGTCTCTTGCCTGGACCAAAACGTTTGGTTGAGGTCAGAGGTCAGAAGAGAATGGGCACCAAGAATTAAGGCGGTTCTGGAGGAAAAAGGGGATTTTACCTTGTACTAGCTGGATGGATCTAATAAAGTGGCCGGTGATCCAACAGCCCATTCATTTACCAAAACTAGTTAAATCTACTTCCTCTGACACACCAGTCCATTCATGCCTTTCATCCCTTTAAAGGCCACCCCAAGAAAAATGGGGAGAAAAGTCCATCCATCCATTTTCTGTACCGCTTAATCCATGCAGGGTCGCGGGTGGGCTGGAGCCTATCCCAGCAAGT
>JAOXYM010036599.1:0-33428 GCA_028567055.1 Leptatherina wallacei
TTGGGAGTTTAGAAACGACAGCAACTTTATTTCACTCCCTCATTCTTCCTTATGACTTCAGCAATGTTAAACAAAGAAGGTCCTTGTAGCCCAGACATGAGATTTTGACAATCCCTACCCACCCACCCACCCAGAGATACTTTTACCTACTCCCTGTTCATCATGCTTGTCTTTTCCATCTGACATGCTCCCACATGCACATCAAGAAGTTCCAGTTGTAGATGTTGGCGAATTTTTACCCAACATTGCCAAGCTCTGTGCAAATGTTTGTGTTGTAGACCGTCAGTCATATCAGTATGCTGGGAGCATGCTTCTGTGTGCTTGCTCTCAGCAGGGGATGGCTGCAGTGGTCATTAGGCTCTGACAGGAGCACTTAAATGCTTTGGGCAGGCTGCACTCAAATAGCAGCACAGACAAGAGCAGACTGGAGCAATAAACCACACCATGCTTGTCTCATTATGGGTAGGAAGTCACTTTGACCTGAAAGAAAAATCCTCCTTTAAATACACTTTAGACAGTATATCAGTGATCAGTGAATTACAAGAGTTATTTTGTGATGGCAGTATTGTAAATTATTTCTTTAGTGTGTACCCCCCCACTAGCCCTGTTGATTTCTACTTGAGTAAGTGGTTTCTTACAATTCCCAGAATGCTTTTTGCCAGCTCTCAGAAAACAAGCCTGATCTTGTTGGACTGCAGGTGAAGCGAGCTCTAATGATGGTAACGGGGAGAAACAGAGTTGTTGCAGGTGAGAAAAAGCAGGAGGCATCGTTGACCTCTTGTTTGTGGCATTCTGGTCCATGGATTTATCTCTGGAGATGCTGGTGTTGCTGCCACTTTAATGGGAAGTGTTTCTCTCGCTGATTGATGACTTCACGGGGAAGCCTCGACTATTTGTTGCTGAGTCACTTACACAGAAAACTTAATTAATTTGTATTTTTGTTGTGGTATTTAATGGTGATAAAATCCACAACCAGATAACATGGTGGACCGAAGTATTAAAGTAACGTGTTTGGAAACGATTAGCTTTTGCCTTTTTCTGAACACATTAGAAGGAAAAGGTGTCAAGAGGTGGAAAGGGGGCACTAATATACAGACATGTGGGAACAACTTTAATATTTTTGACAGCTTATCCTTAAGGTAATTTGTGTTGCATTTGATAAATTATGTTAAAAAAAAAAAGGAGTGTGTTAATTATTTAAAGAGTGCTCGAGAGCACCATCTTTCTGTACCTCTGACTCAGTCCGAACTGGACATTTTTAACCATTATGAAGAACATAATCCCAACCAAGCCCAAACTTGAACCCATCAGTTTGTCCCTGTACCCTCGTGTCCTTAAAATGTATTTAGCAAAAAGCAAGTTACTGTAGAAACTTTCTTGAGATACTGAGACATTTACAACTTCAACAATTACATTTAGAAGTTTCCATCAGTCTTTTCTAAAGCGCACATTGAAAATGTGCTTCTAAAGACGTTGATGGAAACCTGGTTGATAATGGACTGAATTTAAGCTGAGCAACAATGCCACCTCCCTATTCATGCACTTCATCATCCTGAAACTGATAAATTGTTGCCTTTTTTTCTTTTTTTAACATTTTTATACCAAGTCCTATTTAATATTTCTGAATCTATCCTACCAGCAGCTCCAGCTGGCGGGGTCTTGGGGTGAGCTCTCACAGAAAAAGACCCCCCCTACTGCTGCTAGCTGAGGCTTGTTTGTATAGGAATGTGGTATGTTTATTGTCTTTTTTTCTTTGCCCTTTGTGACATGTGTGATTTTGTTCTTTGTTAACTGTCTGACAGCGAGATAAACCCTTTGACTTGAACACAGGCCCTAAAGACATTGTGGTTCTGAAGGGGAGCCCTTCTGATGCTGAGAACGGCACTCGTATTTCAGCCCATTTCTGCTGAGAAACTGTTAATAGCAGGCCAGTAGAGTTATGTATATCATTGGTGTGCAGCTGGTGGACAGGGAGTTTTGACTGGCTATGTTTAGCTATTACAAATATCTCAGACGCTCACATTCCTGCTGTCGGATCCTGTCCCGGCCCCCTTAGTTGCTATGGTTAATGCACCTGTGCATCAAAAACAGTTTCTGGCAGACGGAGGCATTTGGATACATTCAAACACTACTGAGCAACTTGAGAAAATTGTTGCTTTATTCAAACAGCTGAGAATTTGCCACTTTGCTACCTCAAGGCTGATTTTTTTTTTCTCTCTCTCTAAATTTGTCTTATTCTTTCCACTTTACTCTGGTGTTTTTCTTTTGTGTTGGAATCCTATAGCCAGTTTTTCCCTTTCTGTCTTTCTCCATAACTATGAACTTTCATCAAGCCCATTTAATGGCTGCTGTGTGGTGCATTTTTCTGTTAAGTGGAGGTTTACAGTTGTGGCAATGATAGAAATAAAATAAAATTAATGCATTCTCTACACATTAAATGGCCATTTAGGGTTCAGGAAATTGGATTAGCGTGGTTTAGAATGTTCTCAGTTTGAGAAAGTATCTGACAACGTCGACTAAAAATCCTGCCAGGCAGCGTTTTATTGCATCATACCTTTTACAGTCAAGCAGCACCTCAAATCTATTGGTGAAGTACATGTAGGTGCTTTTGCCAAGTAGTAAGGTCTATATGAGGCCCACTTATGATGACTCCCAAGTTTTCTTCTTTGTGATTTGAGAGTTGCCGAGTTTGAAAACTGCTTTATACATCATTTGTTGGGTTCTGGCAGGATAGATATGTTCATTATCTGTACATGTATAAGAATTGGGTTTAAAGGGGGCAGAACTAGTTTTCTCTGTAGAAAGAACGGAAGAGGTTTTATGCAGATTTAAACACAAAAATTGGTCATTTCTTTGTTTTTGTTAACGGTTAACTAAATCATACCCCTCCAGTTTAGACATTTCATTCTCTTTGTCACTCACAGAACATATATGATGTAATGTATCAGTCCATCTGAACAAACACACATTCTGTGATGCCAAATGTCTTCTTTTTTTTTTAAGAATGCACACTCGCTTTTCCTTAAAGGGAAAAACTATGCATGTTGAGTTGGGTAATTTAGCGCCTTCTCTCTGAGCATCTGCCCACCCAGTGTCTTTTCCCCAGCAGTGGATTGATAGGCTTCACCATGCACGTCCATAAGGATGACAATAGCATAGGTCAGGTTACCTACAATCATTAGTGCTGCTTCAGGACACACACATGCACACACATACACTGAGTGCTCCAGGGAAGGAGATGGACCGGACCACCCCAGAGTCATCGCTGATGGGGATTACT
The DNA here is from genome assembly GCA_028567055.1 of Leptatherina wallacei. Taxonomy (NCBI): domain Eukaryota; kingdom Metazoa; phylum Chordata; class Actinopteri; order Atheriniformes; family Atherinidae; genus Leptatherina; species Leptatherina wallacei. The sequence continues at coordinate 3,281 of JAOXYM010036599.1, forward strand.
TGGGTATCCCAGACTTCACTGTTTTCCGGTGGGGGTGTCTGTACTGTCATTTGACCTGCAGCTCCGCTGACCCGTTACCCACCCAATTGTCAGAAATACTCATCTTTCTTACCTTTGAATGAAAACACAACACACTCTACACGCAGAACAGATTACAAGTAGAAACTTTAGTAGTAAAGGGAACTGGACTACTGACTGACTGTGAACATGAACATGAAGTTCCCTTTTTAAAGTAGACCTGGCCTGATCATGTTTTCAAGCTTGAGAACACCAGACATCCAGCCATACATGTTTTTGCCAGAATATGAAGTTGAAGAGCATGACGAACAACACATCTGTTGGGTAAATGCAATGTAATTGTGCAACAGTTGTCGGTCATGAGCATGTTGTAGGGAACTCCATGCATATAATGTCTGCTTGCCCTATTTTCATACACTTAGTGCCAACATAACACGGGCATCTGAAACAGTTTGTTTTTTTTACCACTCGAGGTTCAGACTGATGCCCTTTCAGTGTTGGTTCACTCTCCCTCTTTCATAAAACGGTCCTCTGTGAAGTGTAGCAACCGAATACAAACACTATTGTAATGGTCCTGCTGGCCACTAGAGCTAAGCTGTCTTCATTTTGGCTACTGAGTCCGATCTTGTTTACAAATTTGTAAACTGATGCTGTTAAAACCTTACATATTGTGTTACATCTTCAGTCCCCATGTTGGTATTTGCTGTGGCTTTTATTTGACCTTGTGCTCACCTATTTATTGTAGAACAAATCACGATGAGCGCCTTTTATCCAAGTCAGGGCAGCAGACTCCACTGTGCTTTTATGTCCTAATTAGAGGGTAAAGCAGCAGTCAAATCGCTGGCTGTGCCGCTGTTTCAAAATGTTTGGTTTTTCAGGGGTGGCCTAGCTTTGTCCTGATTGAGAATGATGGCCAGGAAACATAAACATATGTCAATGAGGAGCACAAGTGGGTCCAGGATCCAAAAATCTAAGAGGCTGTTGTGTCTGTGTGTGTGTGTGTGGGTGAGAAACTCTGCTTCTACCTGCTGTGGCAGATTTTTTTCTATCACACTGGAGTTGTGGAGCCCTTAAAGATGGCTCATGTGTAGTTTCCACACAGATTGCTTCCCCCACTCCCCTTGATGGATCCAGTTTCACTCCCATCTTGTCTTATGTTTATTCTGTGTTTATTCAGTACAGGTTTGCAATCACTGCTTAATTTCATGGTTTGATGTTTCAGTTTAAATTTTTCCCCTCTTAATGCCAGTGGCATCTTTTTACATTAACACACATTGTCAGTGGTCAGTGAGGCAGAGGGCAGGGGGGGGGAGCAGAACCCCCCCTGTGAACTGGCCCGTTCAGAGGTAAATGAGGCGACTTCTGTATGACGATGTTTCCAGATTGCAGAGTTCCAGTTTAATGTAAAGCTGAGTTAAGACACAGAAAAGCAAATGTACTGCAGAGAGTAATCTAAACCATGTTTGTGAATGCCTGGCCCAAGTCTTAATTTTACTCTGGTATTGTTTTCAATAACAATGCAGGCATGGAAACCAGAGTTTAAAAACAGTGTAATTTTTATTTTTTGTGTTTATTTTGTTGTTGGGACTGCTTTTACACATTGTTAAACCTTATTATTAACTTCTTTTGGTCTAACATTTAGAATGGTGCCGTGGATTCCCAGTTTGAATGCGAAAAGGCAAAATAACTGTAGAAAGATGTATTTTCACGATCCATAATTTCTGCAGATGACCATTCAATGAAGACAACTGTCCCCAAGAAGCCATGGAAATGATTGAGAAGCATGTCTCAAACTACAGTACCAGTCAAAAGTTTGGACACGCCTCCCCATTTAGATTTAATGGGCAGTGTCAGAACTTTTGACTGGTACTGTAAATTTGGTCACTTTGAGAGTTAGCTGAACTGAAAAGGCTGCCAATGAAATGAGGCCAGGGAAGCAAAGTCAGCAAGTCCTAGTTCACCTACTCTACGGTCATTTTCCATCACCACTTGTGACTTGAAACCCACTGATATCTGGTTTTTTTTTTGGTCCTCTTCTGTAGGATCCCTTCCTAGCAGAGATGCTGCAGAACAACAAGGACCAGATTGCGTGTTACCATGAACACGATTCCCTGCTGGACCACAAAGAGGAGGAAGCCCTTAGCGAGGAGGACCGCAAGGCCGCATGGGCCGAGTACGAAGCAGAGAAAAAGGTAGGCAAGGAGAAAAACCCACATCCGGGACATGACTGCCAGGCAATGGCAGCTCTAGAACCAAAAGGTATGCATACAGCACCTAGCCCTTGTGTCCATCACTCTCCAAAACGGTGACATCAAAGTGCAAGGTGAGCCGAGTGGGGCCCCGTTTTTGTTTGTCATGATGTCTTAGTTAGTGTTGGATCTGTATAATCCTTTCATCACCTTGAATAAGCAGATGACAGCGCCTCCCTTTACTCCACTGATGGTCATTTTGACCCAGCATTTGGCTAATGATCTGCTATACAAATCACTGCAGCTGTCTAAGCAGTGTCAATGCTACTTACTGTATGTGGGTTCACAGAGGGTTAGAGACTCCACTCACTTTCCCCACCTTGTCCCTCTCCTTTGTTGTGAGGCAATTAGTGGGGTTTATTTGGAGAAGTGTACAGAGGGGGGGGGTGTAATGTTGTAAGAGAGCAGCAGCAAGTCTCCTCTCTTCCCATGTAATCCTAGATTCTAATTCACCCTAATGATTATTTTTCCAACACACTCGCCCTCCCCTGCCCTGTGTGTCTTAAGCGGCTTTTCCCTCCGAGCTCTTCTGCTTTTCAATAGAACAGAGCGTTTGAGTTGCTGGAATAACTGACACCGAGGTCAAATGTGAGGATTTGAGTTGTACACACTTCACTGCAATCTGTCTTTCACTAAAGATGCTGAAATGGTCACTTTTTTTTTTTTCTTTTTTTTTCAAGAGGCTGTTCGGTATCATGTCGTGTACTCTGGGCTTTGTGGGAGTAACAACTGGAGCGTAACCCAACCTCTGCTAATGTCTTCACAACCTCAGAGTTTGGCTGGTGGTGGCCAGATAAAACCTATGTGTATGAATATCAGATTTGCAACTCAAAGAAATGGGGAAAAACTGAGAATGTAATCCTGCGCCCTCAATGAAATCAATGAGGCCTTTGTGTCACTGGAGCAGCTTCGGCTTGGTACGAAGCTTTGTGAGGCGCTGCCTTAAATTAAATATCAGAAACTGTTATTTCAGAAATACGGTGAAGTCTTTATTTGATCTGTTTTTTCTAATGCTATGTGAGATCTGCAGAGCATCTGAGGATGCAGCTGAACCCAGAGAGTGGCTGCTTGTTAAAAGTGAAGAGTGTGTATCTGCAGACTGACGTGTGTTGCGGTCTGGTGGTTGTTTTGAGGTTTTGTACTGTTTAGGTTTGCACACCTGTCTCTGACCAGGTCCAAAGACCCCTGCTGGCCCCTAACACATACACATGAACACACACACACACACACCCACCCACCCCTACATACCGGATGGCCAGATTACAGGGCATGGGGAAACCATCTGCAGCTGAGACTCAATTACATACAAACATCGGCATTTTGCTGGCCTTTAGTGGGAGAAGACTGTTTACTTCAGGTCACCAGGCTCACGCACACACATTTTAAACAGGAGCTGACTGATACAGGAGACCTTGTATCTCTTCTGGAATGAAACGTGTAAACATGGTGTAAATGTGAAAAGAAGGGAAATCTTCATTGTTCAAAAGCCTTTTTTAATTTTTAATTCTCCAACTATCTGTTTTTTTGTTTTAATTTTTTTCTTGGCACAGATTTGATGAAAGTCTGCTCAACAAAAACTACTTGAAATCAGATTTTTGTCAATCAGATCACAACCTCATTTGTTGATGGTTTGAAATGCCATTCAGATCAAATTTCTGCAAAGGCGGATCTAAAAAAATCTCCTTCATTTACAATGCAACACATACGGGTGTCAAACCCAGAGCGGTAGCAGAGCTGAAAACAATCATGCTGCTACCAGCGACGTTCTGGTAGACGCCACAAAGAACAGTCCTCACACAGACTCTAAGATTAGCAGTCTTCTATATGGTCAAAGCTGGAGGGAACTGGTCGTTGCAAAACTCTGACAAGTGTAACAAAAGTCTTGACAACCATCTGTAATCAGAAAAATATCAAGCTATACCATTTGTACCCTAAGTATTTGTATTTGTTAATCAACAGGCCTTCACTGTCAGACATGACCTGCCTTCGCCTGCTAAATAGTTCAGCGTGACAGCACTGACCAGCGATCTCATTACACTGGTCTCCATGTGTGGGTGAAACGGTTCAAAGACAACAGAGAGACTTTTTTTCTCATCATTGTTGAAGTTGTTCCAACAGCTAGTGGTCCTATTGTGTGTCTTCCAAAACCAGCCATGGTGGGGGCTGTGTCTGTGTTGGATTACTTGGCAGTTTCATCCGTAGTTCTTCAGTTCAGAGGCCAGTGCGGCTGGCTGTTAAAAGTATTTATCTTCAGCACAATTTAGAGTTTTTAAATGCTGTCAACTTATAAATGTTACTAATGATGACCACAAAAAAAACCCCAAAGAAGTTTTTTCCTGATTTCTCCTTTTTTGAGCAGCATCTCATGTCGATGGGTTGTTTGGACACACAAAGTCTGATTAGCAGCAAATAATTTAGTTTAGAGAAAACGGCTCAGATTTGAGGCTAAACATCTTAAAAATGAGGTTTTCCAGACTCTTTGTAAAGATTAAATGGCAAGGTAACATAGTTGCTGGTCAACCACAGCGTTTTAAATCAGTTTGTCTCATCATGTCCCTGGTTATTCTTAACACCTGCCTAATTGGCTGTCTTTGTCTTTCCTTTCTCAGGGTCTGAACATGAAGACCAACTACTCCACGGCATACGCTAACATGGACATGGGCGCCTCCAACTACTTCTCGTACAACATGGCAGCTCTGGCCTCCATGACCAACCAGCAGCTGGAGGTAAGTAATGAGCTCCACATGCCCCCCCACCCCAGGCTAACTCTCCTCCCTCTCCTTCCCCCATGGCATGTCGCCCCACATTCCTCAGACCCCACTTCTAATTGTGACAACAGCCTAGCAGCAGACGAGCTCAGCTCTGCCCTCTTCTCCACCTAACGGTTCATAATACTGCACGTCTGGGGCAGCAGCTATTAATACACAGTGACTGAGGGGAAGGACAGGCAGTCGGAGAGGCAGGGTTTGCTTTTTAATGAGAGATTTAAGAGTTGAAAACATTTGTCAGTGCACAATTTCCGATGCACCGTTTTAAACTGATCCACACGTCAGACCTCATTTGCCAATGTAGTAACTTTGGTGCTATATTTAAGGAGTTTTCAGACCGCTCTAGCCACTCTGTGTAAAAGAATCCCAGCAAGTCTAGACTTTTTCTGATGTTATTGGAGACTGATGTACAAGCATGTTGCGTTTACTCTGCCGTAGGTCCCTTCCCTGTCCAAAGTACAAACAAGAGGCTTAGCCCTCATGCAGCAGCACTTCCGGCTCCCAGTCGCAGTCACAATCAGATATTTGTGCTTATTAATGGAGAGTGTGGACAAAACCATTGGAAAAGTTAAAAGTACTGTAACATGTTACAGATTTTAGTTTAAAATGGCATTTTAATTTTAGGTCTGTTCAATTTTGCCCAGGGATATTTTCTATTTCTTTTTCTACTGATTTGAATTGAAATGTAATTAAATGCATTTTTCAAGACATTACTAGAGCATGAGTTTACAATATTAAAGTACAATATTTCTTTGTCCATTATTTGGTTCAGTCATCCACTAAAATACATGTAAATTTAAGAGTCTTGGTTTTTGGGGCAACTATAGATACATGATTTTAAAAGGCGATTAATTACAAAGCCTTGAATTTATTAGGTTTAAGCAAAATTATAAACTTCACAGATGGAAATAATTTACTATTAGTTTGTCGCTGATGCCTTTAAAAAAAAAAAGCAACCAATTTTTTGCAGGATTATTTAAAGAAATATTAATACGGATACACTGAAATGTTAGTCCAACATGTGTCTACGTATACCAGAAGTCATGTTTTCACTGCTGCTGGACAACATGACAAAAACTCACCTTTTTCTTGTTAATGTTTCATGTCTCGTTCCCAACCGTTTCAGGATCTCATAAACCAGGGACGTCAGAAAGTCATTGAAGCAACAAATTCTTTGAAAACTTTACCCAGAGAGCCACTAGAAGATATAATTGCCCGAGCGGTAAGTGTCAGATAATGGAGCTCAGCTTTTTGACGATTCTTTAGCCAACATGAAACCTTTTGATTAACCTTCTCGCACCGAAAAATGCTACGTTGTAAAGCTGTTGTTTTCATAATGGTTAATGCATGAACTTTCATCACAGTGGAAGGAGAACCCGACACTTACAGAGACCCAGGTCCACGCTTTAGCCACAGGACGCCAAGCCACCGTGGAGTTGGAGCTGAAACGCAGAGAAGCCGTCTACAGGGAGGTTCTCACCAGGCAGCAGACGGTGAGGAGTGCTCTATGTCAACATAGCAGCAGCATATGTACTGTCATCACCTATAATCCACCTGTAGCTCTCCTTTTTTTTAAAAACTTGCCTCAGTCACAAACAAAAGTTGAACCTTGGCGAGATGCTGATTCCATGTGAGTCCAGCTCCATCCCAAGCTACAAGACACTGTAGCATTATCTGTTTTCCTCCTGTAGGCTGTGAAACCAGGAAGCTTAAGCTGTTATTTAACTGTGACTTGTAGGGATGACAGCGATGAGGTAGCAATATGGAGGTATGCACAGAAATGTTGACATGAAACTGCATCCAGATGAATGGAGGAGAGGAAACATAAGAGGGAGCCATGTTTTAGTTCTTGATTTATACATGAAGTCTGTCCTGATATCTCAGAATATAGTTTAGCTTTTATTGTCTCTCATCTCACGTTATGTTTACGAAATAAAAATGTCTCTGTACTTTTGTCTGTCCAGCTAATGATGTACGTGCAGAAGCTGATCACAAACAGGAAGGTGCAGGAGCAGCAGATGGCCCTCGCTAACCAGGCCACTTACCTGAACCAGCTGGCCCTGCAGAACGGTATGATGGGAGGCGGCGGCCTCAGCCAGATGGACCTGCTTGGCCTGTACCAGCAGCTCCACGGCATGGGCACACATCAAGGCATGGGCAAGAATCCCGGCCCCTCAAAGGGCCTGTAGGTCAGACGGACTCTCTTCAACCCCCCCCCCCCCTCAAACTCAACTAGCCGGCTCCCAGTGGCCACAGTTCTCTATAACAAACACACGGCGAGAACTCCGGGAGCTCACAACTAACCGTCGCAGCAAGCAGATGGTGGAGTAGTTTTGAGACTAGATTGCTGTCCGCTGGGGTCTCACTTTGGATAGACTGTCATGGCTGTAGTCTGTGATCACTAAGACACAGTGGAATATATAGTGTATAAATGACTGTGTGAAAGATCTGTTCAGAATTTCAACAGAAAAAAAAACTGTAAATACCGCCTTAATGTTATTCAAGTTCTCTATCTTCATTTTTCATGTATTTAAAGACAAAACAAGTCGAACCCCCAATGCTTCTAAGCATTGTATTATTTTCCTCTTCAAAAAAAGGGTTTCTTTATTATTTAATCCGTTTTTTGTATACCTTTTTAAATACCTAACAACAATCTCTGAGTGGGACCAGAACCATTGGTGACAGGACTCAATGCAGTGAAACTCTTCGTTAGTATTGGCATCACAAGATTCCCCATCAATTATCTGACAAAGTAGACAGCTTTTGGTGCTGCAGTCCTGTTCATATTGGGAGGTAAAAGAAACTGATAAGCCAGGTAAAAAAAAAGAAAAAATTAAATAAAAAAAAAAAAACAACTCATGAAAAATGGCCTTATCTTAATTTCCATCAAATGATAACTGTAAAGATTTTAGATTTGTTGAGTCTTTTTCTATTATGCTTTTAAGTGTTTACATTAGTTGTCGCTGAACATATTGGAATGCTTGTGTTGTTCAAAAACTGCCTGCCAGTTCCTAGACTTTTTTGTAACATCATTCTCATTGTTACGTGTCGTCTAGCATAGCACTGTGCGTTCCTGTTCATTGTTTATGTTCCACTTGTGTTGTTTCCAGGCTTGAGTGAGTGACTGGGTCTCACAAAGCACAGCCAGTCCAGCTGGGTGTCACAAGGCCCAAACCTTTTTTTTTTTTTTTTTTTACTCCATACCTGTCTTAGAAAAGTTTGAAATATCAGTTTCAAGATGGAGTTGACAGGAGGAGTAAAAGACTGGAATTGATATTATACGTGGCTGATTTTTGTCCGGTGCTTTGTGAGTAATGCTCTCCTGGACAGTGTAGTCTCACCAGGCAGGCCCCCAGACTACTTGTATTCTACTTTGGCACATTCTCGCTTCTAAACGCTTAAACTGGTGTAGCTGTTAAAATGAGAGGAATATGGTTATTTCTCACAAAGAGACGCCTGTTGACTCCTACACAAGGTGTATTTCATAAATGTAGAGAAAGTTTCTTTGCCCTTCTTTTAAGAATGTTCTTACATTAGCAAATACCCCGACATGTTTTGCCACGACTATGACCTGCTACTATCTTGATAAGTATTTAATATAACATTTAATAAAGTGACCAAAAGAATGATCAGTTTGTGTGTTTGAGTCATTTTTAAGGGCCGGACTTCTTAGCAGTCATTTCCAGATTCATAAGATTTATAAAGGAGGGATGCCCATGTGGGACATTCATTCTGTGTCTTTATAAAATAACAGGAAATAACTGGATTTTTTTTAAAATACATTTTAAAATAATATATTTCTTTAATAATCATACTTCCCCTCAGATTAATCTGGTGTTCCCGTCTATAAAATTGGTTCAAAGTGGTCCAGTCCAGCCTCAAGTCAAACGGCTGCAACAGCAACATGCTGCAGATTCACATTGATGAGTCATATTTATCACATCAGTTAGCAGGAACATTTCAGGACGTATTTAAATGCATAAACTACATTTTACTTTTACTTCACCATGACATTTTCCATGCATGTTTTATTTTTCACACATTGCTGTATTGGTACTTGCATGAAGGATCTGTGTATTTCCTTCACCACTGATCAGACTGATAGTTCTAGATTTAATGAAAGCTATTTAGCTGTTTTTAGAAAAAAAAAATAGATATTACAAACTGTTAACATGATTTTCTCACAAGGAAACAATATTGTATTGTTTGCCAAGCAGCCAGTGTCTTGACAAAAGTCTACACAACTCCACAGCATGGTGCATTTTTGCCTTCATGTTGAGATAAATTGATATGAACTATAACAAGAAAGTAAATAAACACACTTCCTGAGGTCATGTGCTTTTAGTTTTTCTAGTTTCCCCCTCCTTCTGTGGATATTATAGCTTTAATGAACAGGTAAGAGTATTATTTTCTCTATCAGAAATCCTCTTGAACTGTCGAAAATATCTTGTGCTTCCTGTAGTTCTCACCAATACATCCTCTGCCTAATGTCTGCTATAAAGACCTCAAACAAAGAGTAAGCAGCTGCTTTGCTCTGCTATTTTTTCATATATTAGCTGATCATTCAGAACAAAGGGGGGGGGGGCTTACGGAGGCAATAACTTAAATGTTTTCAGATAGTGACAACAGGTGATGCTGCAAACAAGTTTGCTTTGAATATGGAATCATGTGAACTCAGTGAAAATGATGAACCTCTGAACAAGCATGGAATGGGTTCTTTAATTGGAAAACAGCTGATGCGTCCTGATACATTATCTGTGTGTTTCACGCCCACAACACTAAATGCCTTTTGTCCCACTCTTCTCCCTTCCATCTTTCATCTATTTTTCCCTCTCCCGGTATTGTTTTCATTTCTGAGTCTGCCAGGGTTTTCCCCCTGCATGTCTTTGACTTTTCCATTCCCTCCCCCCAGGGGATCTTGCTCTCACAGTGTACAGATATCTGCCAGTGGAGAAATATTACAACTATTGCAGATGTTGAAATGTTGATCCCATCCCCTCTTAGCCCCAGATTACCACCACCCCAGGTCTGTGGCACATCCCCACTGGTTCTTGGTGCACCAGACAGCTGTTTCTGTCCATTGAAAAGACCCACTGCAGCCTAGACCATAGACTCTCCAAGGCCCCTGTAGTGGACAACCAATCACTGCTTTTAATCCATGCTGATGTGTAAAGCCAATTAAGTAAACCCTGTTGGTATCCAGTTGCATAAGGAATCTGATTTTCTACGGTGGATGTAGGCTGACTAAGACCTTACGGAGACAGAGGGAGCCTGTGCACACTACTTTACAATGTGGCCCTTACTTGCTGAGGGGTTTATGAGGGCAAATTGGAAGAAGATTGTACGGGTGATCTCCTCTGGGAAACAATCTGCTGCATGGTGTTGCCTAGTTTTCTTTCTTTTAAAATGCCCCCGACAAAACCGCCACTTTTGAAGCTTTTAAAGACGTTTTCGTTGCCATATTTAAATTTTACAGAGCATGCTGTGTTACCAATGTCTTTCAGTGCTATTGTATCACAAAAGTCTTTATATTAGGCCTGCTCATTCAGTGGTAGCAAAGCAAAGGTCCGAGGATGTCCACATCCACCAGCAATGCATAACATCGGATAAAAAATAAATAGAAGGAAACACATGCAACCATTTGCTTATATTATATATATCTGGTTTTAATTGGTACATCACACTTAAATCCAAACAAAAATGATCTCACAATAAATTCTTGATAGCAGGACAATTTTATTGTCATATTTGTTGCAGTTCTTCATGTTTTTTTTGTTTGCTTTTTTTTGGCCTCATTTCAGTAGAATCTGCAGTCCAGATAACTTCAAGTTCATTACAAAATAGAGTCTTTGCAATAAATAAATATATAGATTTACATTTATACTTTATATGTAGAAAATAAATATATTGTACATCTCATAAATAGGAACACCCATATGTACACCTCAGATGCCTTTTTTTTCTTTCTTTTTTATAATGTTCCCCAACACTCTGAACATTACAAGTCACCATCCTTTAACAAAACTTACGAGTCGTTCTTTGCGACCACAGTCAGAGAAGTGCTTTCGTCCCGAGCTTACTCGCTTGCTTTAGATGTAACTCGCGCAAGACGCCGCTTGATATATTATAATGTGATAAATGGGATGTTTCGGGTCAGACCTAGCCTGCAGCTAGGACTCAGGATGTGCAGTAAGTGCTTCATCGATCCTACAGTCATCACAAAGATGTTACCCGCCCCCCCCCGCCCACCCCTTTAACTTGCACTCCAGTTTGACTTGTAACAGTTGGTACAGATTGTGTATTTCTGACCCTGACCTTCTATCACTGCGAATGAGGAATGTGCTCTCTGTTACATTTTATGTCACCAGAAACGTGTGGAGCCTCTTCCTGGCACTTCTAGTGTCATTATTTCCCTCACGAGATTAGTGCTGCTTAAAAAGAAGTCCACAAAGAACCAGTACACCTACATGAGAAAAACATGGCATCTGATTAGATTTTCCTGATGGACCCACAGCTGGGGCAGTCATGAGGGCCTCCTTCGTCCACAGTGGTTTTAACAAGAAAGTTTTTACTCCCCCTCGCTGAGGTCACAAGTCCACTGCTGTGTCAAATAAGACACATCCTGGAACATGCACAATGTTTATGTCACTGTCCCATGTTGCACACACGGTGACCTCAAGGGGAACTGAGGTTAAACAGTTCTGCACCAGGTCCAGAATATCCACAGCACCCCCCCCACCCCCCTCCTCAAACACACACACACTTCTGCTCCTCTTTGTTTATTACTCTGCCTCCGAATGTAACCAGTTCCCCAAGTGTAAACAATGGTCACCTGTACTGGAATAAGTCCCTGTAAGCCTGAGGGATCTTTTCAATCTCCACCGGCCTGGGTAAGAAGTGGGTGAGTTTCTGGTGTTTTTTAGTCCTGCCGCCCTCCCTGGGCGAGCCGTCCTTGTTTAAAGCCACATAGTAGAAGCGTTCCGTGTCTGTGTGTTTGTACAGAGTTGAAGCGTAGGTGTTGTACCAGTTCTCCTCAAACTGCTCCCTGAATACGCATTCTGCCGTCAGCTTCTTCTGCAAGAGAAAACAACATGTTTTATGTTAGTAAAAGGAGGGGAGGGGAGGGGGGGGGGCAGAAACAGAGCAGCGGGCTTAGTCTTCAGATGCAGCTAAGTCTGAGATGCATGCAGATTCCACTCCTCCTGATGAGTTTATGTCTGTCATTAACTATTTTACACCATACTGAAAAGCTGAAACGAAGCAGCAGAAACTCATTTAGGCAGGTGCTCATTATGACAAAAAAGGGGGAAGTCATTACGTGCGGCTTTTCGCTTTACGCTCCACACTCACTCCTCAGACCTGCTGACCTCTCGTCGTTCATGGAGAATTATTTCCCTCCCTGCGATGCAAAAGTCCTCCCTCTGCTTCACACAGACTCAAAGCCTCAGCCTTCACCCACGGCAAAACTTTCCTGCCATGATATTCAGTCTCTACTCATCTCCCAAAATGTGTCTTCTGTCCTCCCTGTTGCTCACTCTTCCTCTTCTTTGTCAAAGACAACAGCGTCAATGCAAGAGAAAAAATATGTGCATGTGTCATTTTCTGCCTTGAAGACACTTAAGAGCGCTTTGTTTGATTCCAGAAGCAATTTTGATGATTGGCTGTCAGGCTCCGCTTGGCTGCGGCTGTATGGGGAAGCTGTTTTCTGTAAACACAGCCCAGAGGGCACATGACTGGGCCAGCTCCATCCTTATACTCACACACGCACACATACACATACACATGAACCTCATCGGATCAAAAAGCCTGTCAAGGTCTGGTGGTTGTGGGACGGAAGCAACCTTTCTACCTGTTATCCTCCTCCCTCCCCACCTCCTGGCCTCTCAGATTCAGACAGACATGTCTACATCGCTCCCTCTGTCAGTCAGGTGACTCAGTCAGGTGTGCAATTACCCCTCCCCAACAACCCCAAATCACTGCCTCCCACCATCTCAGGGTCAAAGCTTCAGGATGCCAGAGTCTGATAGCGTTCAGTAACAATATCTGCACTTTTAACATAATAGCCGGCCTAAAAGTAGCCTCTGTTCGAAATGTTCTGAGCCTGAGCCCCCCCCCGAGAGGCCCTCAGGTAATGCCCTGGGACACCTGATACAGGTTTGCTTTCACATACTTCCCCTTCATTGTCTTTATCTCTCCCCTTTCCTACCTCTCCGTCTCCAAGTGCCCACCACACATGTGAGAAAGTCCACCAGGATGTTTTAAAAAGACACTTGCAGTTGAAACTTGAATCCTAATATCATCCTAATAGATTCCAACCCCTCCTGTCTCCACTTTGAGAAAATATGTAAATATCTACATATCTCAAAACTAAATGAAGATGTTGGCTTTCTGTCTGATAGCTGCCTTTCCTTGAATCCTCGCCAACGAGAAAACAAGTATGAAGAATAAGAAACACTTGTTTTGTCTTGCTGTGGTTTTCCTCCCTGCCACAAAAGGGAACCTTGATAGCAACCCCCCACCCCTGACAACCCAGAAGTACTACCATCTTTGCAAAAACAAATGAAAGCAAGCAAAAATTAAATTTTCAGGAAATGACAACGAGATCATTTTTTTAAATATGTCCCGACTGACAGAGAGCTTGACCTGCACCGTGGGGGCGGCGCTGCAAACAAAAAAAGGGGTTTTTGACTCACCGACCCATAGAGCTCTCCTTTTTCATTCATGCCGAGGTAAAGTCCAGCGTCCACCCCCCTGATGCTGACCAGACCCACAGCCAGGCTGATGAACTCCAGGATACCTGAGGTCAAATGCACACAAACTGGTCAAGGAAGCTCGCAAACACACTGTAAACACCCCTGAGAGGATCAGCCTGCAGCACAGATAGCTACAGGTGGTCCAAGTTATTATTGCTTTACAGCAGATTCTGTTCTGAGAAATATACTTCAGTTGAAAATGGCTTCTTTATTTTTGGACACCATGACATAACTCGTATTGTCACTGACTGTGCGCTATGTTTCATTTAACTCCCACTATCATTCTAGTCTACCATAATGGCTTGTGGTTGTCAATAAAGGGTTTGGGAGTTCCCCACTGGCTACTACTAACACAGCCTGAGACGACAATTTAATGAAGCTGAGATGTGGGTAACTTTCAGGAAGTCACAGTTAAGTGAACATCTACTTCAAAGGCAGGGAAACAACTGGTAAAATTAAAAGCCACTGGCTGTTGTGATGCAGAGGTTAGTCAGAGAGGATCCAGCTGGCCGCGCTGACTGGTGGAGGCCAGCTTGCAGCCACCTGGTCCCCATCTCCCGGACTTCATCGGATGCCAAAGGATGACAGAGACGATCCCTCTAATTTTTTGTGGGGTGAAGAGCGTGTTTCACATCCCTCTAATCAAAGCCATGTCTTCCCTTACCGCCCCACAAAGACCTTGCATTTTTAAAGTTAAGTGAAGCCAGAGACAAACACGCGGACCACCCATACCTGTAAACTGGTTTGTTTTTGGCTGAGGTATATGAACATTAAAACCTTCTCTGAATTCCGCAGAGGTCACGCTTTAATTTTGAGTTATTCCAATTTTTTTTCTCCCCTCAGCGGGCGAGCCGGCCTGCACCTGTGACGTGACCGCATACGCGGCGCAAGACGTGTGCGCACCTGCCCTTTGACCTCGTTTGTTTGACTTTACGCCCCCCCCCCAATCCGTACGACAACGAGTTTTCACAGGGGACATTTATACAGCAAAGGCACATCTGTAGTTACACAATAACATTAAAAAACGTCTCCGTCTGCGCGAGGCAGGCTATTGAATGTAAAGAATCTTAAGAGAGACTCGCGCGCATGTGCAAGCCTGTTACCTTGGCCGCCAGACACGCACGCACCGCTTGTTTGCGGCGGGAGAGACACCTGCGCCCCACGCTCAGAGGGGATTGCCAGAAAAAAAGGAAGGTACGCCAGGTGACTGTGACGCACGCAGGAGTTCATCAGGGATGCGCGACAATCAGTTCCCCCCCAATTTTTAAGACTATAGCAGCAAACATTAGCTTTCTAAATTGTTTGTTTACTGTACAATCTTCATAAATTCCCACATTCAGTAAAAGTGTGTAATGTGGAATTAAATTGCCTCAGGATTTCAGCAGGCGGTTGTTCAACCACTTTCATTTAGACTTCACCGACAAAGAATATAACAAATTGGATAGGCTTTTGTGCAGCTGTGACACTAATAATCTAAAACTCTTAAAGATCCGATAAAGGATAAAGAAAGCTCACCAAATCGACTGTGGTCCTGTCTTGTCCCGTGCACAGTGCCGTTGGGGAATATCTCCAGCTGAAAGCCGGTCCTGCAGTAGAGTTGCCGCCGCCTCAGGATGCCTTTGAGGTGCCCGAAATCTGTCGGCGACCCCCGCTGCAGCCTGCCTTCTATCTGCCCCAGCTGCTCGTTCAGCCCCGCTGGAGACTCTGGCAAGGGCATATTCCCCAGTGCAGGAAAACTTTGTAAATCCAAGTCGAGCGTCCCCAGAAAACTCCCGACCTCTGCCATTGTGTGCACGGCTGTCAAATTAAGCGAAGGCATTTAAGATGCGTATAAATTGAGTTACAGAGGGAGAAAAGTTTGCACAAGTCCGGTCCATGCACACACAAAAACTTGCGTCCCCAGCGCGCCGTGCTCCTCCAAATATCAGCGGAGTCCTCTCAGTTTATTGATAGTCCTTTGCTGTAATCATGAGTTTGATATCTGTGTTTATCAAATGGAAAGACTCTATTATATACATACTCCCCACGCATTCTCACATTGGATATTCAGACACAAGCCACGCCTGGCTGGCATCCCTTCTTACGCGCATCAGTTTGCTTTACTTAATGTGCTCCTTCAGTCCAACTTTTACCACTGACGGTGCCGCTGTGTACAAATATAGTTCACTGCTTTCTCAGAGAGTGTTATCTATCATCCGATCACACGAATCCAAGTCCCGAAGTATCCTCGCAAAGCTGCTTTGCTCCTGTTTGCGGTTTGAGGCTGTCTGTTAAAACCGCATCGCCTATCCAGTGGCAGGAAACTCTGGCAACAGGTTGCGGCGTAGATGCAGAAGTAAAGACCATCATTGTTAAAACGCACATGGCAGCTGACACAAAGCTGAGAAATTACAGTTATCTAAGCGTACTCCTAAGTACTTTTCTTTTTTACCACAAAAGCAATCCATTCTGCACACTGACTAGGTTTTGGGTCACACCGCAGAGTCCTGGAAGGAAAAAGAAAGGAAAACCGCGAAGCAACATTTACAGCAATAATATGATCAAAATAACGTGTGCACACTCTGAGTGCTCCAACCTCCTCCACAAGATTCAGGGCCAACCACTGCAGTTGTGACCTTTTCATGAGAGCATTTCTCCACCTCCTTGTTGGAAGCAGGTGCTTCCTTACCCCTCTGCACAACGTTTGCAGTGAGCTCCAGCAAACCAGCAGCTTAAGCTCTTGCAACTGGCAAAGAGAGAGGAGGGAGGGAAGGCAAATGCTGTTGGACCTAATCTGGTGCAGAAATATGTGAAGATTTAAACTCATCACAGATACTTTGAAGAAAGTGGTTTCTTAATACTACATCTAATAATTAATTATAAGCTAAAGACAAAAAAGTTAGCCACATGAAACATGACAATAAGCACCTCACATTGAGAACAAGGAAGACAAAACCTGTAGTCCGAGCAAAAGTTCCTTCAGAGTTAGGGTTAGCGTTGAAAACCAGATTCTTTATTTAACTAAAGATGCAGGTCCTGCATTAAAAGTAGAAAAACTGTTATTGTACATGCACTTGTGCTAAACGGCATATTTCTGTTGTGACGGTGCTAATTTTCACTTCCCATTTCTATTTTTCATATATGAAAAATCCTAGAAGTATCAAGTAACTACAGAGCAGCTGTCAAATAAATCTTGTGGAGAAAAAGTACAATATTTGATCTGTGCCATCATGCACATGAAAGAGAACACAGAGGAACCCCCCAACAGGACTATTGAATAATAATTTATGACTGAATGGGGATTTTTGCACTTCTTCTGTGCACAATGGGACAACAGGTCCCAACTTGTGGCTGTGCAGGAAAAAAAGAAAAGAAAACACAGCTGTTTTAGTGAGGACTTTATTTCTGTGTGAAGATCGAAATGAAAACAAACTCCAGGAGTGTTTTAATTAGTTCACTGTTCCTGAGATATCAGTGACAGCGGGTTGGGTGGGAGGGGGAGGTGGAGTGGGGGGGGGGGGGCGTGATTACATCAATAACACCATTTAACTATTAGGCGGGTTATTTTAGACCTCCTTCGAGCTGTTTTCAGAAACCCCCTTCCTGAGGGGGAGTTCTCACCTCAGAGCTGCTCATCGCAGGCCGCCGCTGCTTCCCTGTAGAGAAATGGGATTTATGACAGCATCTCGCTCCCAGTGAATGGTGACAAATAGTGTCTTTAAGCTTGTGATTGTTTTGATGTCGCTGTCAGGCTATAGATAAATTTCTCGACTACTTGTTTGGGGTTAATTTATCAGCTTTTGTGGTGGCGGTGCAATCTATTTTGAAGCAGATGTTAGAGGCTTTGAGAGTCCCTCAGAGTGGAATACACCATGATGGACCTTCCAAAGCATGCAGGCCCTTTCTCACTGCTACTAATTATGCCACTATAAATCTTATGGGTGTGTCATGGCTGCATTGAAGTCAGAGGAGGGACGGTGGCTTTCAGCTGGTGCTGGATATGAAAGGTGGTGGGGGTGATGAATGCCCATGGGCCTCTGCTTGATGAATTGGGCAAGGGGTTGACGAGAAGTCACTGATGGTCAGGCTTTGTGCGAAAAGACACCAGGGCCCTCGCTGCTGAGGAGGATGAAAGGAGGATTCGTCTCAGCTAAAGGGTGGAAGGATTAAAGAAAAGAGAGAAGAGGGGAAAGGGAGATTGAGCAAGTGAAAGAGTAACAGAAAATAAAAGGAAACACCCCGTTCTCTTTTCTTCTTTCTGACGTTCACTCACTGTCCATCTCTTCTACACGGAACTCAAATCCATCTAGGACAAGAGTAGAAACCTAGTGGTGGTAAATTTTGATTTCTTTGTTATCTTGGTAGCTATTAGACCTACATCTGTTGCTGGTCAGTCATATTTTATAGTTGACATGGCAGATTTATGGCTGCAAAAAAAGAAAGGAAATCCAGAGTGAAAATGTTCCCATATGCTGAGAACCTGCAGAGGATATAGAAATGAAGATAATGACCTCAAGTGCATGGTCGCAGCTTTGAAGTTGCTCTCCCATGAGTCACTGCGAGCTAGTCGAAATTGAAAATGAAGTTACATTTACACTGGGAACTGGAGGCTAACAAGTGCCTCACCTGTTTATTTGGATTAGACAAACTTCATATGTGTCCTCCTCAGAGGGGTGAGCAAAGGTCCACTTGGACAAATAAAGCCAGTGCGGACTGAGTTTGATTCAATTATCAAGGATGCAGGATTTTGCAGAGTCATTGTTGAGTTAAGAAACGGCCTTAGCAGTTTGGGAACAATGCTTTTCAGCCAATAGCTGGGAAGATGTACAGGCTACGACCCTCATTTCAGCTCTGCAAGTCCACTTAAAGGCTTTTCAGTCACAACTATTTCTTTTAAATTGAAATTTACATTCAGTAATTCCCTTAACTCCTCTAAGAGGGCAGATCTGAAAAACTGAATGCATCAACAGGTGCATTTCTCTTATTACTGTTTAGTTGGCACAGCTGCCAGGATTTTATTTTTTTAAACTTTGGAAAACTAATCTAGAAAGACATAAAGTAAGGTGAATGTGGCGGAGTTATCCTTAACAAAATCTTGGAAAATCCTTTTTGATGGGATTTTTTTTTCTACTTACTTACAAGACTGATGGGGAGTCCTGAGTGACTGCAGCACACTTGCTTTTCTCATTTCCAATCCTTGTACTGGCTATCACAGAATCAGTTGCTGCCTGTTTTCCCTGTGATGGATGCAGAGTTTAGAAGAAGACAACCTCCTGCTTCTCCTGTTGGCTCACACATGATCATCAGATCTGGGATCAGGTTCCTCAAACCCCTCTTAACCTAAGCCCAAAGAGGGCATGAAAAAAAAAAGAAGGAAAAAAAAGCTGAGTCAGTGTCAGCAGCTACCACCCGGTTAACAAGGCCACTAAAGGGGTCAGAGCCCCCCCCCCCCCCCCCCACGTCTACCTGCTAGCAGAGATGCAGGACTTTGCGTAAAGAGCGTTAGCTGCAGAGCAGAGCTGCAAACTCCCAGAGAGAAAGAGGATATCATCTGTTCTTATTTTACCTTTTGTCAAGCAGCATGTGGAAAATGATCTTCACTGTGAGTTATTTGCAGAGCTGGATTCCATGTTATTTCATTCCCTTGCAGAGACATAACAGAGAGGGTCTCCTCTTTCACGCAGGTGGTCCTTCGGCCTTGTTCAAGGGCGCTGTGTGCGTTGGGGAAGGGTTGGGAGGGAGGGTGCGTAGGGAGACACAGACAGATGCATGCGAATTTAGGTAATGGTGTAACATTTCAGCGCCTGCTTTCGTTGGCCACCCCATGAAAAGATAGTGTTAATTAATTTGTTTGCTTTGCTTTCAAGCACTAACGAATAGAGCCCTCCAGGTTTAGAGAAGCCACTAGTATGCAAGGAACACGGTCTAAAACCAACATTTGTTGTACAAATTGCTTGCATGTGTTCTTGGGAGAAGAAGAAAAAAAAAAAAACCTTGTCATGACACCAACAGAGATGTCTTGTTATATTTTCTTTTTCTACTTGAAGGGAAAACCTTGGTTGGAATATTTTAACTTTGTCTCCAACATTTTGGTTTAGCAGTTAATTATCCGTACTCCAAACTTGTGGTTTTGCTCTTCTCATCAGACGGCTGA
The DNA here is from genome assembly GCA_028567055.1 of Leptatherina wallacei. Taxonomy (NCBI): domain Eukaryota; kingdom Metazoa; phylum Chordata; class Actinopteri; order Atheriniformes; family Atherinidae; genus Leptatherina; species Leptatherina wallacei. Next base: position 23,202 of record JAOXYM010036599.1, read on the forward strand.
ATGGAAGACTAAAAGCTGTATTTCATGGTTTAAACTTTCTACTTTCATGGTTTTTAAGCCTTTCCCTTCATGGTTCTTCAATACTATTTGACTTCATCACTGTAAAAGCCACAGACTGAACAGTGAACAGACCTCTGCGGGGTTATGCAGGCAGTGATTCTGGCTAATGACTCTCACCAGTTTGCCTGCTCTTTATCCCTCACTGATGTGTTATCTGACTGATGTTCCACCTGCCCGTCCATGCTGCTGAGCTGATTGACCGGTGTAGCAACGGCAACGACAGCTCGACTTTTTCTCAGCTCTGCAGGTCTGATGTTTGAGAGTGTATATGCGTGATCATGATCCATCTGATGAGGGAACAGGCCCTCAGAGCGGGACTATTATTCTTACTACAACACAGAGAAGGAATCTACCCTCAAACAGATGTTAGAAGCCCTTTGTAGAGCCTCTGGCACAGAGCCCAACCCTACCTATCTGCACAGCTATTTACATGGCAATCCAGCTGCTCAGTCTTTTTCTCCTTCTCTCTTTCCTTCACCCCTCCCTTGCTTCTGCCCTTTCCCTCTTGGCTGTGTCTATATGTTTTCTCCCCTCGCCGTTTGAAATCAAATCCCTGCTCTCGTGTAAACTTTGATCAATCAAACGCACTAATTTTGTTTAGCCGGGGAGACGTGACATAATGATACAGGTTCGGCCACACAGAGATGAAAAAGGCCAGGCGTCCCGTATCTCAGAATATGTCGAGGGTGACGCAAGCCTGCACTGCACTCTTTATTTTTAGTCAGTCCCTTTTGCAGAAAATCCAAATATATCCCAAAAATTTCTACCTGCTACATTGACTTATTGTCCCCCTCAAGTCCAAGCAGATGTGGGAGGGAAGGATTTATGGAAATAACTTCTCCTGGAATCAGAGTTTATATTTGCTTTCTTACTAATCTTGTGAGGTGATATAGCTATAATGCCTTCCACCTCTGGTTTAGCCAGTGTGGCCAATTTAGTGTGCAAAGCAAGAGTAAGATTATTTGTAAAATAAGTTTTAATTTCATTCTGCTCATCTATTAAGTGTAGAGCTCTTATGGGACTGAGCAAAAAACAAACCTGTGCCTCTCTGGCATTAATAACACAAAGACAAGCCAATCAGTGAAATAGGAATTGTCACATATTGCCTCTGAGACTCCAAATAGTTTGGCTCCATAAGGTCCTAAATCCAGTAGGCCAGGAGACACAGTCAGAGTACTGTTTGAATGATACCCTAAAAGAGTCCAAGAGCAGCAGGTGTGAGTCTGGATGCAACTGAAGCAGGTCTTTATCTTTCCCAAATTGAGGTCACAATGTAAGGTCTTCAACTAGAACCAAACTGAGAGTGCTGACATTCAGTCACCCCCTGATTTAGCTCACTTCCTGTGATTGCTACCAGTTCCAGATCTGTTGACAGGAGTGTTACTAAATGACTGAACACAACTTTAAGACTTCACCAAAAAAAAGGGCAAATCTGATGAAAAGAAAAGAATAAAAAATGTGTTAAGAAAGTAAACATAAATCAGATTATCCTCCTTACAGCAATAACTCAACCTTACTTCCAAAATGTGTGTGTCCCTTGTGTGACATATAATTGTATCAGTGTCCTCTTTATAATTCTTAAAGCATCAACCACAGTGAGTGAAGAGATGTAGAGGAGCATAGAGTTTTCTCACTCTGGGATGGATCTGGTCCTCATTAGGCAGCTCAGTGGCAGCATTATGATAAGATTATAATTAGACAAGCAACCTTCATGTAAAATGAAAGCAAATCAAATCAAATTCCGCTGGGGCCCTGAAGCTGGCCGGCTCGTCAGTAGAGGGTGCTGATGTTTTCCCCTTTCAGAGCCGAGCCAACATCTCAGATTGCCTCAGAATCATGCAATGTCACGCCATGACAAATGGAGATACATTAGTTAATTAAAGTGGGGAGTTCAGATCGGGGTGACGCAGGTTGTCATTTTTTCCCCCCCTTTTTAAAAAAAGCAACAACTTAATTCCTAAGCATTCCTCCGTGTCATGATGCAAAAGCACAGCTGAGTCCAACTCTGACTCTCCTGGCGTGATTGGTTGAATTCTTTCTCAGTTTCTGTAATCAAGGCTGCTTCAGCTTTTGACGTAGTTTTGTTGTTTTTCTTCGTTCTGTTGTTGGGCTGGTTGTTGACTCAAGTGGATACACAAATCAAGTATAATAATGGAGGTAATTTACTGACTAGAGTGACTCCTCAGTTTAGGGTGGAATGTGTGAGCCTGCTCCTGAATAAGCACAGCCGGCATAACGAGTAGGATCCGCTCAGTGACATTAAAGAGCTCCTATAGCAGAGATTTTCCTAATTGACCTAAACTGATTTTTGTCAAATGAGCAAACACTGAGAGAAAAAATACGGGCAGCGGGTTCAGTGTTGATGATTTATATCGGGGGAATTAAAATGGAAACAAAAGCAGAGAAACTCATAGTTCTCATCCAAGTTCTTCAACGTCTCTGCCTTTGATGTTATTGGGGTGAATAGTTGTTAGGTTGAGACAATCTTTGCGCTGCCAGAAACAAGGCTGGAGGCTGAGACAGGTGCACCACAATCATCACATCCTGATGGAGGAGACTGAGGGCCAAGATGTTGTTCTCAACATATTGGAAGCGTTTGTTAACAGATGGAGACATGTGCTGGCAAACGCCGCCTCACTTTGTACAGAAACAAGGGAGAGGCAGAAAGCAACATCTAATTTTGAATGGCACGAAGATAGAAGGAAGGAGATAGATAAGAGAGGAATCAATCGTGTTTAATTTCATATTTGCATGTCTAGGCATTACAACTGAGAATGATATGAAGTGATTGTGGAAAAAACTGTCTAGGCTGAGAGAAAATGGTCGAGTCTATGTTTTTTTTTTCAGATTTTGACTACAATATCCAGCTGCAAATTGTGCAAAACCACAAACAGGTTAAAGATATATTTCCCGGGAAATCTTTTTTTTGACCCACCATCTGTCATAGTTCTCAAGCATGTCTTTGTCACATGTGTTCCTCTGCAGGCCACTCCTCTATCTGTGTTTGTATCAGAGCTTTATTCCTCTTGTAAGGTCACGCAGCTACAGCTGGCATCAATATGGCAGGGCTTTTTTCTGTCTGAGCCCCAGCGCTGGAAAGTTATATTCATCTGGCTAATCAGTTTAAAAGATAATGAAAACAGAGATTGTTTACAGAGATTAGGCCCTTGGAAATGGAGTAATCAGCGCTTTGAAAGGACACTGACAGCGGTGGGCTATAGAAACCAAGCAACGCCGATGTTGCGCTCCATCTCTAACAAGCTCTCAGAGCCCTGATGTCATCACAGATAGAAGATAGAGTACCTTATCCTTCACTGCTCTCCATTTGGTCCTCTTTGCTGGAATGAAATTACTCAATGTTTAGCAGACGGGGCACCTGTCAGCCAGATGTGTTTGAGTAATGAGTAGAGTACAGCATGAAGTAAGCGTTTTAACAAAAATGTCCAGAGAAAAATTAATCACGGGCTTAATTTCTTCTCAGCCCCATTGTTAAATATGCTGTTATGATGTATGTGGCAATAGATTGATTTATATCAGGGGAGGATGCTGGATTACTCCAGGAGAGACACTAATTCAAAGCTCAAGTCAACATTTCACGCTTTCATAAGCATATGGATTAAATGCTTATGTTGACATAAACCGCATTAAGCAGAGGCCAACTGTCATTTTTTTTCCCCCTTGCGAGGGTAGGTTTTAATTTGCGTGGCTCACATAGTGTTGTTTGTTGGCTGAACTATTCAATCCAGTCATTGGAGAGACACATGGGGCCCCAGTTTAATTGGGGAAGGGTTCCCTCATATAAGAGCTCACCCCAAAAAAGCCATGAAAGTAATTATCAGTATCTCAGATCTCATCCAGTGAGAGGGGAACATATGTTTAGGATTTGGACTCGCAGGGTTGCCCACTTCACCAGCCAAACATAACTTGTATCATTTTCGCTAACTGGGCACGTAGTGTTTCTATGTATTTATCTACATGTCTTCTGACAGAAAAATAGGTCTGGGAGGATGATAGATGGTGGAGCCGCGTCCAAGAAGACAGTAGGTCTGATGTGCCAGGACAAGTGGAGCAGCTCAAGATTTTGACGCGGCATTTGGCTGTTTTCATGCTTGTTAGTTGCAGGAAAGAAGAGCTGGATTTGCTCTTCCATCTTTATATTTCTTTGTTTTTGGACAATTTGTTCCAAAAAGTAAAAGCGTTAGCTAGCAAACATAAAAATAAACATTTGTTGGCTTTCTCTGCCCAGAACTGATCAGTTTAAAGAAAGATCTTTCTGCAGAGAAAGAAGATGGGTGGGAATCTTAAGTCTCAGTCTGAGTCCACTTTTGGCCACAACTTGCTGTCAGTTGAGCAGCTCAGGGAGGCTAAGACCCTGTTCTCCGCCTCTGACCAATGGCTCTGGCATCCTCTGCTCTGGCACGTTGATGTCTGGAGGGAATCTTTATTGTGATCAGAATACGTGGCAGAAACCTCCTATAAAGTCCCACAATAAAGTGAAACAGAGAAACTATGGGTTGTGCTGGAGAGGCGAAGCGGGAAACATTACAATAAAAATGTCATTAATCTTTGGGGAGTTGACTTGATCACACTGTCCTATTTTCCCTTCGAGATACCTTTCTGTACTTCAACAAAGAGCAGGAATTAAGTTTTTTCTCTGTTGGTACTGCTGCTGTCACATTTTGAGAGACTAATGTAAGGTGGTTTGTAAAGCAGTGAATGTATTCCAGTGGTATCCATTTGTGTAATGCTGGGCGTCTGATTTTGCAGGAGACCCTGACATCCATTTCCCTCCCAAAGGAGGATGACAGGGGCACTGCCTTTGGTGCGAGCGGCCCCACTGTGTGCCTGTAAGAGCTGAGAGTTGGGTGGTCTGTCCATCAACGGCAGAGCTGGGGTTAGGCCTGAGAAAAGCAGCTCACCCATATCACTTTCAAAGAATGAAACCCAAATCGCCGACCGCTCTCTGCTCACTGCCGCCTTGTACGCACAAAGACACCTGTTGTTCGACTCTCACACAAAGGCTTCATCAATCTAGGCGTTTGTAGCCAAACAAACACAGATGCCATCTTGTATTTAATTCCTTAAATTAATCTTGATCTTTCTTTTTTTTTTTTTAAAGTAGATACGTAACATTTGGCCATTTGAAGCATATGTGAACCAAAACACTGATTAAGCACAATTCAAACATCGTTCCATGTGCCCCGAAGTGTTGTGAAGCTATTAGACGGATATGATTTTCCATGCACTGTCAGGTTGCAACAAGAATGAGATGCAGCAATGAACTGCCTCTGGTAAGATGATAAATAAAGGAGTTCCTGCAGGACACCAGGATGTGCTTTTTGAAAACTTACATGCTGCTCTGCCCTTGTAGTCCATGATGAATGAGCTGGGTCAGAACTGAGCATACCCGTCTATTTGCATTGAACATCACCATTCCACCTCATGTTTATTGGAAATGATGTTGTAACAAAGTGTGATGTTTATTTCCGAGTCAGAGGACAGGGTGAGAGGAGGTTTGCTGGCTGCCTTTGCAGAGACACTTCTTACTGCCATGAGAAATAAGGTATTGGATTAATTATCTTTGGTCAACACTGGCTGATTGGATGTCTATTTTGGGGGTCTGGTTACTGAACTTTATTGACATGTGAAGGCTGATAATTAAATATTTATTTCTGGGCTGAATAAATTGAAGCCATGTTTGATTGCGATAGATTCAAATAAAACATTAAATACATGCACGCTGCAAATGCAACAGTGAGTTTCAGGTATCTTGTTAAATAAAAAAGGAGGTTTTAATCCACAATTAAACTGCAGTAAAAACAAAAAAACATTTCCCCTGCCTAATGGCTGGTGTAAACAAGTTTATATGACAGGAACTATGAGATATAGGAAGCAACACAGAGGGATGAGGACAAAGAGGCAAAAATGTTAGAATAGGAATATTTAAGTTGTTAAAATAACTTTACAGTTTATGTCAAGTTAGTTTACATTAAGAGAGCCTCATCTCACTCTCACTGTGAGATAAATGTCTGATGCTATTTAATCCAGTCATTAAACAGGGGACAATTAAGAGAGGCTGAAAATTGTTGAGGAAAGATGGGATTGGTTTTTACCTAAGTCTTTCCAGTAGAGCGGAGGCAGATATGAATAGCTGCGGTAATTTGATGAGGTGCTGCCTCTCCTTGGGATCACACACTGAGAGGAGGCTTTGTTTACGTGCCAAATGGATTTATGGAATCAAATAGAAGTTTTCATTTCCTTGTTTGAGTCGACATGCAGGGGATTAGAAGGGGGAAAAATGTGGGCAAAGATAAAAGTAGTTATCAGACACACAGTGGAGGAACAAAGGCTCTTTGGTTTGTTCTGATTTTCCATTTTACTTTGAGCAGCATCTATACGGTGCACCTCCAGTTTGGTTGGTAGTTAAGGAGGTTAGATTTGTTCATGGAATCTGGGATCAAGCTGTGAAAAGTTACTAAGCTTACTGATATGCTCTGTTTTTCCTTTTTTTTCAAGAGTTAATTCATCTTATTTGAGTAGATAGAAAAAAAAGGTAATGTTGTGCATTAATGTGAAGAAATCCTTCCAAAAACTTTAATAATTTGATAATAATCATGAGCAAAATGACAAACAATTTTTTAAGATTATTGTGCAATTAGAAGGACATGCTCAAAGAATGCAGACTCATGACTGCAACAAAAATAAAATGTTTTCCTGAGATTGATAATAAGGACATTTTCTATATATTTCTGCAGTGTGGAAATCCAGCTCCACTGAGCTTTAGGAGGATCCATGTCTGTGAGCTTGTGTGTTTTGGAGAAGTTTTCCAACAAGCCATTATTACAAAGCCAAAGGCAATGAGTAGCATGACCAAATCCAGCAGTAGGTGAGGGCAGGGATTCAGGAGCATGTAAGTTAGATGATGGGAATGCAACATCAAGGTGCATGGACAAGATGAGAGCAAGTGCTAGAGTGTAACCTCTTATGGTCAGAGTTGTGGAAGGCTGAACCCTTCCGAATCAAATTCCTCATTTAGTCCATGTGTGATGTTCTGCCCAGGTAATCCAACCTCTTCTGTGGGAGCAAGGTTAAAGAACGTCCATGTTCTTTGTAAGGAAGAGATATGCTTGAGCACACCCTGAGCAGCTACCCCTGAGCACTTAGTTTGGGTTACTGATGACATGAACAAGTGATGAAAGTAATAGCTGAGACCGTTTGCAGCATCAATCAAAGCAAAAACCCATCCATGGCTTAATATATATATAATAATATAATATATATAATAATAATATATATAACAATAATTATATATAGCAATAATTTCCCTCTAAAAGGGATAAATAAAGTATTTTTCATTTAATTTAATTTAATTTCATATCATATTTGTGAGAGCCAATGAACATCCACAGTCCAAACTGCATTAGGAATTGATGGAGGAGGAGATTGAGGGGGGACGAGAAAAATATACAGAACTTGTAGAGTGCTGCAAAAGAAGGTGGTAGGTGCACTTTTTAGTTGGAAGGCCCCTTTGTAAAATATCTAGTCTCTCAAGGTTACCACCTCCAATTCATATTTGCAAATACATATATGTTCTCCAACATGTCACCTTGTAAAATAAAGGACACATATGATAATAACTCTTAAAAATGATGCATCACTGGTGCATGAGAAAAGAAAAGCCATCTGGAATCAACTGTTGTCTAACATTCATGTACACAGGACGGCGCGATCACTCCTGATTGATTTGTCTGGGCAAGGATGTCTGAAGATGAATGAGTAAAAACACGTGATGAACTCCAGTAATATCACTGATGATGATGTGTCCAAGGGCATCACTACACATATTTTACTCCAAATCATTGTGTTTTCCTAAACCTTACCAAGTACTTCTGTGGTCTTATATAACCAAAATGTTTATTATATTGTCTGACATTCATGTTTACCCAAATCAACTCTTCTTCTACTCTTGAGTGTACTCTCCACTTTCAACCGTATCACTCCGCCTCCTCTCCACTACAGCTGAAGTAAAATATAGTCCGAACAAATGTGAAACATCTATTCAACCAAAACAAAAATGAACCTCATCTTACAGTAGTAACATCAGTAACGACGTTGTAACAATGGAAAGAGTAATTAGTTAGATTACCTATTACTGAAAAGAGTACTGCCTGTTAGTAATGGTGTTTATTTTAATGCCAGTATATTTTCTATTTAACAACACGGAGCTGAAATCTAAGCATCGCTTTGACTGTCCTTCAGATTTTTTAAAATTGATCACTGGGACTACACAGCAGCCTGCCAGCCTCTTTTATTCTGCCTCTTTCATTTGAGGCAGAATAAAAAGAAAGAAAACAAAATGGGATACATGTGTATGCTTTAATGGTTTTTATGTACTTGCTTAGATATGTATTTATAGTATTTAAGACACTGAAAGCCACAGCTGGTTTGGTCTCTTTCTGTCTTTTTAACACTATGAAAAGCTGTCATCATTCCTCTTAAATCTTCTTCTGATGTCATGAACTTTATATATGTTACCAAAAAAAAGAAATTAATTCAGTGTAGACAACATCAGCAACATCAACTCACAGCCAACCACAGCAGACACAGATATTAGACCGCTGGTCCTCGCAGACAAAAACAGCAACTTCGTAGATAATTTGTCATGACATTGTGTGTGTTTTGACTCCAAACTTGCCCGTATCGGCTTTTGCGTGTGAGACGCAAATGAGGTTATTAATTATCATGGTCTCTCAGCTCTTGTTAAGGCAACAGCTGCATTTCATAAATGACTTGCAGGCAGCTTTGTATATAAAGAGACAAACAGAAATAGACTTTTGTGTTTCAGACTGATGTGGTTTTCACAAACTGGAATTTCATCAGAGAGCTGAAGTGATTAAAAGAAAAGTAGAAAATAATGTGTTTTTTCAAAATATCTATATAATATCTATATATCTATTTAAAATTTAGTACACAGCACTTTTCCCAAATGAATCTCAATGCATAGGTAAAGTACTAATGGAAGGTTTTAAGGCTATATTTTCCCATGTTTAGCGATGCATGCTTCGGGTCATGAGCTTGTTGTCTTATGGAGGGTGGCAGGTGCAGTGTTTTGTAAGAAATTCCCTTTTGCAAAGCTTATAGCCTCTGAAGGCATCACTGGTGCATGAAAACTAAACCTCCCCCCCCAACCTTAGACAATTAGCACTGTGCAGTGGGTTTTCTGTCAGGATTGCTTTATAGTTTTCTCAAATTACATTTTAAATTGAATACTTTTTTACTTTTACTCAAGATGGGTACTTTTACTTGAGTAGAATTTAAGCAATGTAAAGATACTTTTACTCAATTACAATTTTTCTGTATTTTTTCCACCTCTGCCTGGTTGGGAACTGTGACCATATAGGTCTTAAAATGTCTAATCACATAGGAGGATTTTATTTCTTGAGGTCAGAAATTCATTTAGCAAATTCCCAGTTTTCTCGGGTGCCTTTGTTTCAGGAATGGCATCACTGAGGAGCTGATTGTTGGTGTGCTACATTGACAGTTCTCCTTTTGTAAGGTTTCCCCATTCTCACAAATATACTCTGGATCTGTTTTATACACACATTACACATTTATATGCACATATACACACACACCCTGGACAGAAACGGTACTTAGGGTAGATACTGTGAACCTTTACTTAAATTTAAAGTTAAGCAATTCATAACTTAAAAGTAAAGTATTGATGACTTGAATACATAGACAAACAGGTTAAATTCTCAATAGGCACGTGAGCTGCACACTGTTGTGATTGTTTGCACTGTCACCTTGCAACAAGATCAAATCTTGGCTGAAGCCTTTTTGTGTGCATGTAATCCCTATGCCTACATGGGTTTTCTTCAGATGATCCGGCTTCCTCCGACACTCCAAAACATGCATGTTCGGTGAACTGATGTTTCCAAATTGACTTCTGGTGTAAGGACTGCTTCCGGTGGATACATTTCTAGAACATAAATGTTTTTTTTTGTTGTTGTTGTTGTTGGAGAGCAGAATTGTTGTTAATTTCTTAGTGAATAGTAACATTAACCATCTCTTGGTAACCTGTCTAATGAAGGCAAGGCAAGTTTATTTGTATAGCACATTTTCAGGTTCAAGACAATTCAAAGTGCTTTACATGAAACATTAAAA
>JAOXYM010037928.1:1687-12005 GCA_028567055.1 Leptatherina wallacei
GCCTTAACATCGTGCAGGAGAATAATTCCTCCGCGTTAACGTCGTGCAGGAGAATAATTCCTCCGCGTTAACGTCGTGCAGGAGAATATTTCCTCCGCGTTAACGTCGTGCAGGAGAATAATTCCTCCGCGTTAACGTCGTGCAGGAGAATAATACCTCCGCGTTAACGTCGTGCAGGAGAATAATTCCTCCGCCTTAACATCGTGCAGGAGAATAATTCCTCCGCGTTAACGTCGTGCAGGAGAATAATTCCTCCGCGTTAACGTCGTCGTGTAGGAGAATAATTCCTCAGCATTAACGTCATGTAGGAGAATAACTCCTCCCCGTTAACGTCATGTAGGAGAATAATTCCTCCGCGTTAACGTCGTGCAGGAGAATAATTCCTCAGCGTTAACGTCGTCGTGTAGGAGAATAATTCCTCCGCGTTAACGTCATGTAGGAGAATAATTCCTCCGCGTTAACGTCTTGTAGGAGAATAATTCCTCCGCGTTAACGTCATGTAGGAGAATAATTCCTCCACGTTAACGTAGTTGGTGTGAAGATTTGTTTCACTTCAGAACAGAAAGAGAAATGTTGGTCCAAACTGGTCCGACTGGTATTTAAAGTCAAACCTTTAAGTCATGATGTTTACGCCGGCTGTTCCAGCATCGTTATAAAAAAACTATGTTTCTACTTCCATCTTTCATTTTTCCTTCTGCCAATCACATCGTTTCATTTTCAATCCGAAGGCATTTTATTGGATGTAATCTACATGTGACTCAGTAGAACGTAGAAACCGACTGTATAGAAACAACAGAAACTCGATCAGTCTGTACTTGATGCTGCTGCTGCCAAGCCGCCCCTTGTGTTCCCTGCTTGTGTTGTCACACGAGCTCAAGCGCGTAAATTTGGTGATATAAACTTGTCTGACTCATTTCTGTGTGAAGAGGAAGGTCTTGAACGGGTATCATCTCCAGAAACTTCAGAATAATGTATCTGATAAGTTGTTACGTAATAACACAGAACTGAGTTCATCCATGCACAACAGACTGACCCAACACTGGCCATTTGCCTCTCGGCTGCTAATTCAAGTCCTTCTGTCACTAATACAGCCTTAATGATGGTGTACTGGTACGTAACTGGAGGTCTCCCACATCTGGTGAATCGGGCTGGGCTTCGTTTCTACAAATCGTCGTACCCCAGACATTTCACACTCAGGTTCTCCAGTTTGCACATGACATGCTGGACATCTAGGAATTAGGAAAACCCATCAGCGCATCCTGCGTTACTTCTGGCCAGGTTTGAAGTCTGACGTCACTAAATACGGTCGTTCCCGTCACATTTGTCAAGTCAGTGGTAAACCCAATCAGGTTATTCCTCCGGCCCCATTGCAACCAATCCCTGTGATTGGAGAACCTTTTGAACGTATCATTCTTGACTGTGTTGGACCACTTCCCAAAACAAAATTAGGGCATCAGTATATTCTGACATTGATGTGCACTGCAACACGGTATCCCGAGGCAATCCCACTGCGCGCACTCAAAGCCAAAGCTGTCATCAAAGCTCTCTTGAGTTTCTTTTCAACTTTTGGTTTTCCAAGGTCTGTCCAAACAGACCAGGGTTCCAATTTTATGTCAAAAATCTTTGCTCAGGTCCTCTCATCACTATCCATCAAACACTGCACATCCAGTGCATACCGTCCACAATCACAAGGGGCCCTTGAACGTTTCCATCAGAGCTTGAAGTCCTTGATTCGGAAGTTCTGTCTTGAGACGGGGAAAGAGTGGGATGAAGGTTTGCCTCTCCTTCTCCTTGCTGCGTGGAAAGTGTGCAGGAATCCGTAGGTTTCAGCCCTGCAGAGTTGGTGTTTGGACACACTGTGCGTGGTCCTCTCCGGCTGCTTAGAGAAAGCTACCTGTCCAACTCTGCTACTTGTGGTCAAAACTTGTTGGACTATGTGAGTTCGTTTAGGGAGCGACTCCGTAAGGCTTGTGAAACTGAGCAGAGCAGTCTTTCTGTGTCCCAGGAAAGAATGAAAAGAAAGTTAGACATGAAATCTGTGCGAAGAGACATTCAGGTGTTAACTCTTCTCCCAATACCTGGTTCGTCCCTTCCAGCAAAGTTCTGTGGCCCGTATGTTGTCATGAAAAAATTGAGTGATACTGACTATGTGATCGGCACCCCCGATCGTAGACGGCAGCCTCGTGTGTGCCATGTTAACATCCTAAAGTCCTACGTGTCCCAGGAGGATAGCTCTTGTACTCCCCCCTCCCTGACTCCTGCCCAATGTTGCGTTGGCACCTCGTCCTCACTACTGTCCTGAGAGTGATGGACTGCTCTTCAATCATGTTGATTCATGTCCTTGTCTTCAAAACTCTGAGATTCTTAAAGATTTGAGGCATCATCTGGATCACTTGAATGAATCGGCCTGTGAGGATACAGTCAAGATGGTGGAAATACACCCCTCTCTGTTTTCTGACATTCCATCTCAAACAACCATTCTTTCCCATGACATTGACGTAAGTGATCACTTTCCGATTAAACTACATGCTTACCGTGTAAACCCTGCTAAACGTGTGCTCTTCCAGCAAGAAGCCACCTATCGTCTTGATAATGGGGTAGCCATTCCCAGTTGTAGCGCATGAGTTCCCCTTGCCTTTCAGTGCCGAAGCCTGATACAGCTGCACGGTTTTGCACTGATTTTTGAAAAGTGACAAAAGCTGATTCATACCCTCTGCCTCGTAAGGAAGACTGTGTGGACAGGGTTGGTCTTGACTTATTAAAAGGGTTATTGGCAGGTCCCTTTAACCCCTTGTGCATCCGAAATATCAGCTTTCATTTCCCCTGATCACTTTCTGCAATATACTGTGATGGTCTCCGAAACACCCCCGCTACCTTCCAAAGACTCCTGCATGTCGTCTTAAGTGGAATACGGAAATGTGAAGTATATCTTGATGATATTGTGCTTTACTCTTCTACTTGGTCCGAGCACATGACCACTTTGCATGCTGTTTTCTCAAGGCTAGAACAAGCTTCGTTTACTCTAAATCTAGCCAAATGTGATTTTGGTAAGGCCACCATCACTCATCTGGGGAAAGAAGTTGATCATGGACATGTGCGTCTGGTCACCGCTAAAATCCAAGCCATTTTGGACTTCCCTGTGCCTCAGACGAGGCGTGAACTCCGTCGGTTTCTTGGTATGGCAGGATATTACCGTGGTTACTGCAAAAACTTTGCAGACGTTGCTGCCCCTCTCACATCCTTGACCAGTACCCTTAAGCCTTTTGTGTGGACACCTGCATGTGAACGGTCCTTTGAGTCCACCAAAGCTCTTCTTTGCAGCACCCCTGTTCTTGCAGCCCCAGACTTCTTGCTGCCCTTTAAGTTGGAGGTGGATGCTAGTGGGGCAGGTGCAGTACTATTACAAGAGGATAGTCACAGTATAGATCACACTGTTGGTTACTTCTCCAAAAAGTTCAACAGAATCAGCAGAAATATAGTACCATTGAGAAAGAAACCCTTTCCTTACTGCTTGCACTGCAGCACTTTGAAGTGTATGTGGGCTCCAGTTCTAAGCCCGTTACTGTTTCTACAGACCACAACCCACTTGTTTTCTTGTCGCGAATGCAGAACTCCAACAAGAGGCTTATGAGATGGTCGCAATTAGTGCAAGATTTTAACTTGGAGATTCACCATGTGAAAGGGACGGATAATGTAATGGCTGATGCACTCTCTCGTGTGTACCCCTGTGCCTAACTTTCGAAGATCTTCTCAGAGAAGATGTTTGTTTTTAACGGGGAAGGTGTTACGGCCCTAGCCGTACTTATTTTGGTTTCTTACATTTTGTTTCTTGCATGCATCTTATTTTGGTTTGGTCTAATATTTTTTCTGGGAGAGTCATCTTTTCTCACATAGGATCTTTGGGAGGATCTACAAGTCTAAAAGCAGTTGGCTGTTCCAAGGTGTGTGGCGTCCCCTGATTGGCTCCTGCTGACCACCAGTCCCCTCCCGATTGGTCCCTGCTAACACCTGCAGCTTGAAAGTGTTCCTGAGATCTGGTGACAGCAGCAGCGATCAGGCCGCCCGGTCCTCAAACCCAGGTTCTTGTGTGTTTTGGTCTGAAGGCCAACGAGTTACTCTGAGTATTTTTCTTGTCCTGTGTGAAAATCAGCATTTGTAGAAGCTGTACGTTGTAGAACTGCCATTTTTCTTTCTGTGTGTTTTCTCCTGTTTATGCAATGTAGGGAGTTCGAGTTAGTACATGTGTTTTCTTTGTTTCCTTTCATATGGGGTTTAGTTAACTCTCTCTTGGTCGGGTTAGTTGTTTTGGCCTCGGTTCACCCTGACAATCTCGCTTAACAGGTTTATTCTTTTATTGATTATTATTTGAATAATTATTGTAAATAAATGGTTAATTGTCAGCGTTGTTTGACCTTGATTTGAGGGCCGGGCCGGGTACATTTGTTATTTTGCGCTTCACCCCCCCTACACACGGCGTAACATTAGGAGTCGGTCAGCTAGTGGTTCGTTAAGCAGGTTATCGAACAGGGGTCTCACCTTCTGTCGCCTTGGTGCTGACGGACGACTGCCGTTTTAGATTTTTACTGCGAGACAGGATGTTAGGAACCGTCTTCAGCCGACGACTCGGTACCGGAGGACCAAGGGACAGAGGGAGGGACGGACCGGACTGTGGGACACTCTGATTGGGAGGCTGAGGCCGGACACCAGGCTCCATCCACCTGGGAGGGGGCGGTCCCGACTCAGAGACGGGAGGAGCTTGTAGGTCCTCAGCATCTCCTGCAGGGAGAGTCACAGAGGCCCCGCCCCCTGATGGATGCCTGTCCCTGTGCTCACCTGCAGCCACAAGAACACAGACAGGTTACAGCGCCACCTGCAGGTGAGACGGTCGGTTCAGGGACCAGAAGCAGAACCGGACCCGTCGGTCTGTTTTCTGCTGCAGCTTCAAACCAGCATCATCTTCAGTAGCCCCACCTGATGTGTTGGACACATCCTTGATGTGGTTCAGATCCGTCCTCCGAGTCCTCAAGTCCTCCGGCTGCAGAGCCTGGACCTCCTAAAGAAAAACAGAACCACGGTGAGATCTGCAGGTCCAGCCGAGGTTGTTAGTCCCACTAAACGTACATAAACACACACTTCTCTCTTCCCCAGCAGGTCAGTTCAGCAGGTCATACCTGATCCAGCACCAGCGTCTTCAGAGAGTCGCTGGTTTTACCGTCTGAACTCAGAGACTCCGTCACTTCTTCTCCACTGGAAACAAAGACAACAGAACAGCGTGATCAACGATAGACGAACAGGAAGGACATACAGAACGGTACCAGGGAAACGTCGGGCGAGTCAGAGGGAAACGTCGGACAAAGCCAACCTACCGGAACATTCTGGGAAAGCTCGAACTAAATCCTACAACAGTAACTGATCAGGTTATAACTAGCTAGTCGGGTTAACTGGATTCTCTTCTTACTTGAAGCTCTTTGTCACCCTCTTCAGTCTCTTCCGAGTCACTTCCTGTCCACGTTGTTCCTCCGTGAGACCGGTCTGATCCTCCTCTTCCTCCTCCCCTACTTGGCTGGCTGCAGCAGCGTCCTG
Organism: Leptatherina wallacei; assembly: GCA_028567055.1. Taxonomy (NCBI): domain Eukaryota; kingdom Metazoa; phylum Chordata; class Actinopteri; order Atheriniformes; family Atherinidae; genus Leptatherina; species Leptatherina wallacei. The sequence continues at coordinate 7,271 of JAOXYM010037928.1, forward strand.
CCAGAAACCAAAGAATCTTTTAGAGATTACATTTCACTGGAGCAGAACCTTTTCATTCATCTGGCTGCTCATACTGGACACATTCTGGTGAAAACATGTCCTATCATGTCCCAGACTACCCCTGAGGGAATGCACCCTTAGATCCAAGATTCCCATGTTTACGTCTGTGGAGGAAAGGTTCTGGTTAAACTGGTCTGAACATGGGCTGGTTCACGAGTAAGCACCAAGGTTCTGAGACTCCGAGTTGAAACCAGAACCAGAACCAAAGGGGTTCTGTCTAAAAGCACCATCAGATAAACAGTCAAGTGGGGACTGCTGCTCTGTAGCGGACCACAAGTTACCGCACGACATGCGTGTGATTAACAACAAGTTAACTCGAGACACGCATGCGACGAATCACGAGTTAACTCCAGGAAAAATGGCATGTTAACTCAGGACCTCCCTGGCTCTGCTGCTATACTGCCTTCCATGGCTGTCGAGACAGGCATCCATTATAGAGTTAAAGTCTCCCACCATTATGATATTTAGATTATATTATTTAAGAATGATGGATCGTCGAGATTTGGACCGAAGATATTTATCAAGGTTTCTGAAATAGTATGGAGTGTTCTTGGGACCACCATTGGGATCCCCAGCTGTGGATCTATGGGGTTACATTTTTCCCTCTGACTCCGATGCGGATGTTTGGCCTCCTGGAGCGTGAGACCAGGCGATATGACTGAGTCCTCCGAGGCCTTGACTCGGGACTCGTGGTCCTTCAGGCCGTTGTCATTAGAAGTCTCTCTTTGACCTCTGCGATTGTTTGTGATATTCGGAGAGTGTCAAACTTTTTACCGATGTTCTGGCTCAGGGGTTAGCGGCAGACACAATGTCTCGCTGACGTCTCGTTGGTTCTGAATGAAATCAGCGTGTCACCGCTAGCTTCCATGTGGAGCACCATCCTCGCCGTTAGAGTCAGCAACAGGCTGTTTTTCTTGTTTTCCCCGTCGTTACGTTAAGCATCTCCCACAGTTCCCATCAAGCTTTTTCTTCTCATTGAACTGGGTTTGATCTGACTGTACGCCTCCAGCGGTGTCTATATGCAGAGCTTTTATACAGCTTCATTCATGTTGTTGACGACATGTTTTCTGTTATAAAGTTAAGAATAGAGCTTTTTCTATGGTGTCAGAATAAAGCTAACATCCTCTATGAGCTGGAGCGTTCCCTGAATGTCCAACGTTCACTGGTTCAGTATCTTTTCTACAACATGGTATCTACCAGGGGACGGAGAAAAAAAATAGATTCACATAAATATGACAATGTTTGGTTTCACGATTTTTTTATATTGAATTCTTTGTTTAAAAAAAAAAGTTTCCCATCACTGCTGGTTGGTCTGGTTTCTACGAGTTTCAGATGAAGGAATTCCTGTCACATGATTCTACTTCATGACCTACATTCATGATGAAATATCTCTATCTATCCATCCATCCATCATCCATCCATCCATCCATCCATCCATCATCCATCCATCCAAGTGGAGCATCTTCTGATCATCTCCAGCATGACGATGAGGTCACTGTACTCCAACGGCCACCACAGTCACCGCATCTACATCCATGGTTTCAGCTTTAAGATGTGATGGATCTCATCAGGGACGCGGTGGATCTGGAGATTCTCATCGCGGACGCGGTGGATCTGGAGATTCTCATCGCGGACGCGGTGGATCTGGAGATTCTCATCGCGGACGCGGTGGATCTGGAGATTCTCATCGCGGACGTGGTGGATCTGGAGATTCTCATCGGTACTAGAAGGTGGTCTCACCTGAGCGATGGCTGTCCAGGTGGATTCGGGGGCTCGGTCTTCATCAGACGAGAGGTTGATGACTTCATCCGACACATTGAGTAGGTCCACCACGTCGATCTGGTCTTCGTCGGTCCGCTCTGCCGTCAGAGAGCAGAAACAGCGAGCAGCACTGTTAGCTGTGAACCAGAACTTTCCCAGAATTCCTCTGGTGTGTTTGTGTTCAGACCTTCTGATGGAGCCAGTATGGACAAGTATTCATCCCTCGTCTTCCTCAGATCCTGGATCTGCCTCTGCAGGAGCATCTCGCTCCACCTCAGGTCCTGGATCACCTTCACTGCCTGCAACAACATCACACTTCCTGTTAGCGTCTGCAGCGACGACCACCGGCGGCTCGTCCGCGGGTCTCTGACCTTCTTCAGGGTGAAGACCTTGGACATCTTCTCTCCGGTCTGAGACACCTCCTTCATCAGAGCGTCCAACTTCAGCTGCAGCTGCACCCGGCGGTTCTTCTCCAGCACGTTGTGAAGGAGGCGCTGGACAAACAAGACAGACAGGTTTCAGATCCTGGTCCATCAGAGTCCGTCCTCGCAGTCAGAGTCTAAGTCCATATCCACAATGGACTCAGAACTGAAGTGAACCAGATAGAACTGAAGTGAACCAGATTGAACCAGATAGAACTGAAGTGAACCAGATTGAACCAGATAGAACTGAAGTGAACCAGATAGAACTGAAGTGAACCGGATTTGAAGTGGTCTGGTCATATCCTACCTGACTGCTTAGGAGCAGCTCCTCATCTTCGGTGTCCATGTCGGACGAGTCGGACGAGTTCTCCGTGTCACTGCTCAACGTCAGCTCCAACATGTCAGTCATCGGCGTCTCCGTGGAAACAAGCCCCGCCTCATCGTCCACGCAGACGATGTCCAGGTCCACGGGGTCGTGGGCCAGCTCCTGGTCGGGGCTGAGCAGGTCAACGGGGGTCTCTGTGGGGGCCGAGGTGGGGGGGGCGGTTTGTGGTGAAGCAGGTTTGTCCTGGACGCCCCCTTTATCAGAACCTCGGTAACCCGTAGTTACCGACACCTTTTTAACCCCCAGCTCCGCCCCCTGGCCCATGGGAGGTTGGAGGGGGAGGATCTTCACAGGGGCTACGGGGGGGCTAGGTGTGGGGGGGTGAGGCTCTGAAGGGGTAGTTGGGGTCATCACCACCTGAGTGGGGGGGAGGGAGGAGATTTTACATAAGGTGACAAAGATGGGGTCCGTACTGGGCTGGATGGAGGGAATTTTCAAGATGGACTTCTCCTTCTTAGCCAGGGAAAAAGATCCTGGAAGGAGGGGGGCAGCAGGGGGGGGCGGAGAGGAGGAGGGGGGGGCTGACGATGACGAAGATGTGGACGCAGACGATGAGATGCATAAAGACGAAGATGACGAAGGCGACGACGAGGCGGTCGGCGTGGTCAAAGGAAGGGTCGGAGCAGACTGGACTGATGAAGAAGAGGAGGAGGAAGGACCTGGAGAGAGGAGGAAAGCATGACGGATAGTCACATATCTGAACATCCAACAGGCTGATGGTCCTCTGGAAGCTTCTAGATGCAGACGGCCTGGAACTCCAGGAAGTCTGGCAACAACTCCAGAAGAGATGCGAGGAACAAACCAGAAAAACCTCCTCCTTCGTTATTAAAACGGGTTCTGTTGCTTGTAATCAATTATCCAAAATATCTTTATTTAAAAAAATGTCTGGAAAAAGTTTGGCCTCTGACGGCCACCGTACATTCACCACTTGTTTTACTCATCTTTACCACTAGGTGGCAGTAGGCAAGATTGTGGTGATAGAATATATATCACGATACAGGGGCAACAATACGATATATATCACAATACAGGGCCAACGATACGATATATCACGATACAGGGCCAACGATATGATATATATCACAGTACAGGGGCAACGATACAATATATATCACGATACAGGGCCAATGATACGATATATATCACGATACAGGGCCAACGATACGATATATATCACAATACAGGGTCAACGATACGATATATATCACAATACAGGGCCAACGATACGATATATATCACAATACAGGAGCACTCACCTCGGCCCACAGATGGTTTAGGAGGTACTGGTTTAAGCTGGCTGACTGGGATCAGCTGGACCAGTTTTCCATCTGGTTTACGGAAAAACTGCATCCCTGACGTGGACTGAACCGGCTTCAGAAGGATCCTCTGGTGGGTGGAGGGGGTCGCTGGGAGTACAGCGGTAAGAGGCGCCGGAGGAGCCACCTTGCGAGGCCCCGGATACCGAACCAACAGCAACTGGGAGGTTTTAGGAGGTCCGGGGGCCGGGGACAGGTTTACGGGCCGAACCGGGGACAGGTTTACGGGCCGGACCACGGAACTGCCGGACCGAGAGCCTGAAGAGGAACAAGCTTCATCAAAACCAACAAGCACATCTGTGATGAACACAGCTGGAGGAGGAGAGGAAGTGAGGTCACCTGTGGGGGAGGTGGTGAGGAGCAGCGGGGGGGTCGTGGTCAGTGTCGGGGGGGTGGAGGTCACGGCGAGCCCGGAGGACCCGGTGAGAGGGGCCGACCTCGGAGCCGAGCTGCAGGAGGAGGACGGTGGGGACACCGGCTGCTGCCTGCTGGACCCCACCCGACCCGTCAAATAAGCTGCCAGACGATTGGCCGGGTGGAGGGCCCCCATCCTCCCCAGCTGGATCTTCGCCAGAGGATACAGCTTCCCGTTCACCTGCAGGACAACGGGAAGCAGGGCTGTCATTATGACATCATTTTTCTTTTCTTTTTTCGGTTGAGTGAACGCTGGCGCGCCTTGCTGCCGCTGCTCTCCGATAATTTTTAATTTCTTTACTGTTTTTATTCTTTTGGGCCTCTACTCGCCTGAGCAGTCTTCCTCTTTTGGGATGACTGCCATTGTTTCATCGCTC
>JAOXYM010041055.1:0-11832 GCA_028567055.1 Leptatherina wallacei
CTGGGAGCGCCTTGGGATCCCCCCGGATGAGCTGGCTGATGTGGCCGGGGAGAGGGAAGTCTGGGCTGCCCTGCTCATGCTGCTGCCCCCGCGACCCGATATCCAGGTCTTCTTCTGTTCCTCCATTGTAAAATTATACCAGCCAAGTGTGAATAAACACTAAAGTTTGAGCCGTGTGCGATCAGCACTCCAGCACAAGCCTACCACTTGTCAAACGTAAATGTGAAAGTTTTAAACAAGCTCCAGAAATGATCACCAATGTCACATCACAGCTAGCAACAACTTCAGTTTGTGCTGATGAAAAAAAAAAAGACTTAGGCTACTTCTTTAAAAGAAGAGCTGCTAGCCTGTCTCCGTGCACAGCCCCATGTTCCAGAATTAGACAAGTCAAGTATAGAAAACTGGTCTTGTTTCAGTGGGGACTTTCTTGAACTCTCATATATGAAAACAGTTTCTTTTATAATAATTTCTTTAACAAAAGCATCAGCTGCTTAAAACTCTCCTCTGGACAGGGAAGTGCACCATTGGACTCAAATGCCAGTTTTGCCATTCTTAGTAAACAGCTTATTGTCTATTTGTAGAAATGTTTACCACTTTCAACTAGTTCATGACCTCTCTGGGTTGCAAAATTCCTTTAATGATAAAAAGCTTTAGTGCTCACTGGCTTCCTGTTAATATCCAGAAGAGACTTCTAAATCCCTCCACTAATGTTCAAAGCTTTTAATGACCAAGCTCCACCTTATCTTTTAGACCTTGAGGTGCAAAATTATCCCACAACCAGCTGCCAGTGTTAAAATGTCCTCCACATAGGGGTAGTAAATCTTAAACATTCGTTCCAGACTTTAGCTGAAAAAGTAGCTGAAGGTGATAATCTGCAGGTAAGAGTTTCTGCCTCATCCTCTTTCCATTCACCCATCAAATGTGGAGGTGTGCAAATATATGCAGTTATCAAAACAAAAAGTCATCCTCACCTGCTATTCTTCATGTGCAGTAAACAAAACATGGTGTCTCCCCATTACTTTTTCCATCATGTCTTGCATCCTGTTCCCTCCACCCAGATGTAATGTTTCCATCTGTGAGGTCCGCATGTGAATTGCACCTGCAGAGAAGTGAGGAAACAGTGAGGAAACAGTTTTATCTAAGCTGCAGTTACTCAGCTTGCTGGGTCTGCTGCTTCATAATGAGAGTTGAATCTATCTGATCGGATGTTTCCAGTCTCTAACTAGCACTTCCCAGTGTTTATTGTTTCGGTTGTCTTGCTGTTATTCTTCTATTCCTGTTCCCTCAGTCCCAAATAGTCCAGGTGGATGTTTGTCCTTCCTGAGTCTGGTTCTGCTAGTGGTGTCTTTCTTTTCTTCTTCTTTACCACCGTGCAGCCATCATTACTTAAATACAGTCAAATTGTGTGGAACAGAATTAAATCAAATTGAATAAAAATATTTTTCGGACTTACAAGGCTGCCAGCAAAATGCCTCCCAAAAACATGACTAAAAAGAAAGACAGGTGGCTTCTCCTCGTGTTGGCAATGCTAAGTTAGCAGATGGTGCTAACCCCCCATCCACTAGCCTGGAGGCAGACCCGGGACTGACCAGAGCTCTGGAGGCAATGACGGCAAATATCACTCAGGTGATGGATTAAAAGCTGGATAAGATGGCACTTGACATCGGCGATGCTTAGCAGAGGACCCTAGTGGTGGAAAACGCTTCGGCTGATACTGAAAGGCGCCTGGTAGCTTTGGAAAAGATGGCTAACGAGTTCACAGAGCGTTTCCTCGACTACGAAAACAGGAGCCGACGCAAAACATACGGATCATAGGCCTGCCGGAGAAGCTGGAGGGGACGAACACAACAACGTTTATGGAGACGTGGATACCCGAGATCCTGCAGCTCGACACAATATCGAAACGCATCAAGTTGGAGGGGGCACACAGGCTTCAGGGTCCAGAGACTTCCAGGATTCACCGCGCCATGATAGCAAGGTTTCATAACTTCAGCGAGTGATGGATGCAGCTAGACGACTGAAAGACATCTAAGTCGAGGGGACGAGGATTATCTTTTTCCCGGACTTTGCTGCTGCAACACAGAAGAAGCTCTGAGGACCAGGTGAGGAGGAAGCTGCATAATATCGAGGGGGCTCGCTGCGCCATGATCTACCATGCTTCATTGAAAATTATGGTGAATAACACTGTTAAAACGTTTCACTCCCAGAGCAAGCCTCTGCGTTTGTTGAATCTCTCTAGTGAACAGAAAACTTGACACTGAATTGGGTAATTTCATCATTGTTCAGATGTGTCGTTAACTAATAGGGCAACTGCCCCACCTAAAAAGCACATTTTGCTTATGATCTTCTGAGTTAACTCAGGATTAATCTTTAAAGGATACACTAGTCACTTTTGTCTAATAAGCTGCAGTTATTAGAGAAATGGAAGTAGTGGTTATTATACAATGTCTGCTTACTGAAAGAATGAGCTTGCGAATACAAGCGGCCGAAATGAGTTTCCTCCGCAGGGTGGCCAGGCTCTTTTTTAGATATACGGTGAGAAGCTCGGTCATCCGGGAGGGGCGAGATTAGAGCCGCTGCTCCTCCGCACCGAGAGGAGCCAGATGATGTGGCTCGGGCATCTGGTCAGGATGCCCCCTGGACGCCTCCCTGGGGAGATATTCCGGGCAATGTCCCACCGGGAGGAGATCTTGGGGTAGGCCCAGGACACGCTGGAGGGATTACATCTCTCGGCTGGCCTGGGAGCGCCTCTAGATCCCCCCAGATGAGCTGGCTGATGTGGCAGGGGAGAGGGAAGTCTTGGCTGCCCTGCTCATGCTGCTGCCCCCGCGACCCGACCCCGGATAATCGGAAGAGGACGGTACGGTACGGTTTGCTTACTGTGATGCCACTCTGATTCCAATGGCTGTTTACATAGGGACTTTTGTTTGACTTTACCTTACTATGCCATCAGGTATCATAGTCTACTAAATATACCCCCCCTTTTTTCCCCTCCTTTTTTTCTCCTTCTCTCCCCTTCCCTCCTTTGGGGGAGTTGGTTTACTGTATTTCTTGTTTTCATCAGTGGTGGGGATAGCTCATATATTTTCAGTCAACTGTGCCAGCTCGATTAGGAGTATGCTTGCATCTAGAGCGAGGCAAAGGGTCTTTCACCCTAAAGGAGGGTTTGAACTTACACTCTGTTTGCTCTTAAGCTTAAAGGTCTTGGTATGGTTACGGAAGGATCTAGTGTTGGTGTTTGTAAATAGTTTTACTTCAAGTTTGGCCACTGTTTTGTTACAAGTTTACAATGTGCTCAGTTTGATTAGTTTATCAGTATGACAGTATTAGCAACAACTTGAGTTATGAGAAAGTTTTTTCAATTTAGTTATGAGTATTCCTCGTCTCAAACTCTGTACTTGGAATGTACAGGTTTTACATCATCCAGTCAAGAGGAAAAAAATTCTTACCTCCCTTAGAAATGAAGGTGTTGAGATTGCGTTGCTGCAGGAAACCCATCTGGAGGATCAAGAATATCTCAAATTGAAACGCAATTGGGTCTGCAACACTTTTTTTTCATCCTATACCTCAAACAGTAGAGGTGTTTGTATTCTAATCAACAAGAAATTGTCATTTAAACTTGAATCCTGACAGTAGTGGATGCTACATTATAATCAAAGGCTTACTATATGGAAAATATATTTCAATTCTCAACATGTACACTCCATCTGGTCACCCTACTGATTTTGTCACGAAGGCATTTTTGGAGTTTGCTGAACTTGAAACTGAATGTTATGTAGTAGGTGGCGATTTCAATTGCCACCTGAACCCACATTTTGATAGACTGCCGGCAGAAACTGGCCCCCCTTCAAAAAGAGCTAGAGCATTAACGGATACATGTGATGAGTTTGGATTTGTTGACATCTGGAGAACTGTACATCCTGATTTAAAAGAGTTTTCTTTCTTTTCCAGCGCCCATAAGAACTAGCTCCAGGATAGATTACATTTTTGCTCCTAAGCTGATGCTATCATCTGTGGTGTTTTGTGATATAGGAGTTATTTCTGTTTCTGATTACAGTCCAGTATTTTTACAATTGATGTTTAATGGAAAACAAGCTTGGAGGTTCAACCCATATCTCCTCAGCGACCCCAAATTTGTCTCATACTTTAAGTCAGAATTTAGAATCATCTTCTCCATAAATAAAACACCAGATATTTCCCCCTCAATGTTGTGGGAAACCTATAAAGTGTATGCCAGGGGCTTGGTTATCTCCTATTCAAAAAGTAAAAAACGCAAATTTCAGGAAGCCCAAATGAAACTAGATCTAACCTTGAAAAGACGTACACCCTAAATATCCATCTGAGGCTAATATGAAGGCTATGCTGTCCACAAAAGAGTCTCTAAATTCCCTGCTTACCCATAGAGCTGAGCAAAGTATTAGGCTTGCTAAACACAGGCTGTACGAATGTGGCAATAAACCAGAATAATACATTGCACGATTAGTAAATAGGAAGAGTGACTCACAGACCATTTCATCTATTAAAGATACAAACGGATCTAGTAAATTTGATACAAACAATATTAATAGGGTGTTTAGGGATTTTTATAGTAAGCTCTACACTAGTGAGGAGCCCTCAGGAGTACAGGACTTGATTGATAAATTCATGTATAAACTCACACTCACTAAACTAATAAATGAGCAAAGAATTAAATAAACCAATTATGATACAGGAAGTTTTGGAGGCATTACAGACCCTACAGTCAGGAAAAGCCCCAGGCCCTGATGGCCTTAATAAAGATTTTATGTCAGAACTCATAGACCCTTTTCTGGAGATGCTAAATGATTAATTTGTTAGAGGATCTTTACTTAGGTCCCTCACTGAAGCTAATAGTCTCATACTTAAAAAGGGGAAACCAGCTGATGAATGCTCTTCGTATCGTCCCATAAGCCTGTTAAATGACAATTTTAAAATACTTTCTAAAATACTAGCACAGTACCTTGAGAAGGTACTTCCTAACATTATTAATGTCGAGCAGTCAGGATTTGTTGTTTGCAGGAACTCCTGTAATAACATGAGAAGGCTGTTAAATGTAATTCAACTGTCACATCAGCAGAAGCTGGCCAGCATGGTGATAAGTCTCTTGACACCTTTGGGCTGAGAAAAACATTCTGCAGCTGGGTTAAACTTTTATATAACAGACCACTTGCAGCTATTCATACTAATTGGCAGACTTCTTCCTACTTTCCCCTGGGCAGGGGCACCAGACAAGGGTGTCCCCTGTCCCCATTGCTGTTCCCCTTAGTTATAGAACTTCTCGCGGAAGCTATAAGGAATAGCCTGGATATAACTGGAATCTCTGCTGGTGGAAAAGATCATAAAATAGCCCTATATGCCGATGATATTTTACTTTTTGTAACTAACCCACAGATATCTGTACCAGCTGTTTTGGAAATAATAAATCAATTTAGTGAGTTCTCAGGGTACAAAATAAATTTCACCAAATCTGAGATCATGGCTTTAGGTGACCCTTGTTGCCCCAATACATCTCCATTTAAATAGTTACCTGAAGGTCTCACTTAACTGGGGATTTCAATTACTCCATCACCAGGAGCATTGTACAAGGCCAATTTCGAGCCTTTTCTAAAAAGCATGATTTAGACAGGTGGGTATCTCTACCACTGTCTCTGTTGGGGAGGATTTCCTTGCCCAAAATTAATATCCTGCCGAGACTCCTCTATCATCATGATCCTCAGGCTCTGTTCCTTGGCTTACCCAGCCCTCATATCAAAGGCTCTGATCAAAGAAGGCTGTTTAATATTCTAACATTTACTGCCCAAAAAAATATACTCCTTAAATGGATTGATAATACACCTCCTACAATAATAGGATGGCATAAAGTGATATTTGAGTTAATACCAATGGAATAAATGACATACAGATTTAAATGTAAAATGCCTGTTTTCTTCAAGACCTGGACACCCTTCTTTAGATATGGTGGTAAAAGACTCGCAAATATTGTTTTAAAGGGACTGGTTGACCGCAGCTCTGACAATTGGCCATGAGGTTAGGTTTCCACTTACATGGTGATCAATTGTTATTTATTCATCATTCATATTTTGTCTGGTGAAATTTTAAGATTCCAAATCTCTGTATTTAAAAAAAATTGTATCCTTTCTCCACTTATTTCTCTTGAAATGGTTAGTTATTGCATCACTCAATTGTAACAGACGAAGCGCTCCTATGAATATCAGGAATTTCTACAGTACGTGTAATTTCTGTGGCCATTGTTTGTTTTTTTCGTCTGTAATGTGTTCACTTTGTATGTTTATGGAAAAACCATAATACAAACTTTACAAAAAAAAATAAAATTCTATTCAGAAGGTTTCACTTAATTCATTCAGTCTGGGAAGATTTGTGTGCATTATATTTGGCTCCCATACAAACATATTCAAATTAATCAATATGATTAGATTTGTTAGCTTGTTTCTCTTTCTGAAGTGTTATTGCCATAATTAACAAAAGAGATTCCTCTAGTCTATCTGCTGATATTAAAAATACCATCCAAAAAGAAAGGGGAAAAAAAACATGACAGAGGCCTGCATCATAAAACTGCAGCAGCTTTGTTCCAGGGGAAAGTTTTACAACTCCTGCTGTGATGATGAACAAATAAAGTTAGGCGAAGAATACACATTAAATCACCTGGCTATAATAATGATGAGATGGCTGACAGAATAATTTGTCTTTCATATTAAATGTTTCATTCAGTATACAGTTTGACACCAGGTCTGAAATGATTTGGCCCAGTGAGCAGATGTTCTGGAGAAGCTCTGATGGCTCTTAAAAGTTTATGAGGAAAAGAGATCCCTTTGTGAGTGAGCTGCATGTGTGTGGCCTTAAACAGCATTTTATACAGGAAAATTAGAATACACTGATGATCCCCGAAAGAAATGGTGCCAAAAGAAGCTATTACACCTTTTCTTTTAAGGATGTGTTTGTTCCACATTCCACCAACATGCTAACTCAAAAATGATGTGTAATTAAGTACAATCATTTAACATCATGGGAAAATATCAGGGAAATTCCCTGGTTTGTACTTTACTGAAACTAACTAAAGCTATAGCTGCTTCGCCTTGGTAGTTCATCATTGCATCACAAAAAAGAATCTTGGCAAATCAAAACCAGCCAGACAACGATAGATGTTATAAACGAGAAGATTTATGTTTGTAGAAATTAAAGTTACTTAAACAGCCCAGAAACGTTTACAACTCGAATTCCAGAAATGTTGGGGCTTTTTTCTTTTATTTGAACAAAATGAAAACTTAAAGACCCTCAAATCCCACAAGCCAATATTCTATTTACAGCAGAACATACATAGCATAACATGATGTCTAAAATGAGAAATCTGACAATTTTATAGACAAAATGAGCTTGTATCAAATGTGATGCTTGCTACAGGTCTACAGGTCTCAAAACGTGGTTTTACACTGTCTTGCTGAAATAGATGTCATCTGGATGGGAGCAGAAGTTCCTCTAAAACCTTTACAAACCAGGGGGACAGGGCTTTCTCTGTTGTTGCCCCCACCCCCTGGAACTCCGTCCCACAATACATCCGTGACACTACAGACCCTGTTATTTTCAAAACACATTTAAAAACCACCTGTTTTGTTCTGCTTTTATTACTTGAATTTCATCTGTATTGTGTGTTTTACTTAAGTTGCTCTGTTTTTTTGTTGTTTACTTTTAAATTGTTGTTTATTCTGTAAAGCAGGCTTGAGTTTTACTGAAAAGCGCTCTATAAATAAAATGTATTATTATCATTATTATTATACTTTTCAGCATTCATAGTTTCTTCCAAAACATGCTAGCTGCTGCTACTGTATGCACTTATGCACCAGCATACCATCAGAGATGATGGCTTTTGAACTGAACGCTGATATCACTCTGGAAGGTCTCCCTCCTCTTTAGCCCAGATAATCAACAAGAATGTCAAAAATGGAGTCTTAGAACACTGAACAGGTTAACTTTTTTTTAAAATTACCTTTATTAAAACAAGTTCCTTGACAAAGTCTCACACAATATCACAGGTGCAAAAACCAGGATTGGTAACAGACTGACAAAATATAAGAACAATCAACTAACCTCGGAATGTTGTTTGTAAATCCAACTACTGCCACACTAATCATAAAACATATTAAGATTCATCTGGACCAAGTGAACAGATACAGCATTCTCACTTTTCTAAATATCTTATAACAGGTGTCCATTTTCTATGATATAGGTCTGCCTTGTGTCGAAGATTTGCTGTTATGCATTCCATACAATTTATATCTTTAAACCTTAGAATCCACTGGTCCATCGTTGGTGGGTGGGGCTTAAGCCAGTTAATTGTGATCATTTTATGTGCAATCAACAGAAGAACTCTGTTCAGAAGACTCCCTTTTCCCTAAATCTGTTAATGGTACAGTGCCCAGAATTAGCTGCTGTGACTCAATTAGTCTATTTACATTCAAAATCTCACTAACACATTGCTTCACATTTTTCCAGAAAATTTGAAGTTTAGGGCAATCCCAGAAGATGTGAGAAAAGTCCCCTTACATCCCACACTCCCTCCAGCATAAGGGGGAATGCTTATTGTCATACTGAGCTATTACCATGGGTGTTTTAAAATATCTCATTTTCAACTTCCAGCTAAATTCATTCCAAGTTGGACTGCTTAAACATTTCTGCCAGGGAACCCAGGAACTCTCCCACTCCTCATCAGTAATTATGCTATTAGCTTCTAATTCCCATTTGCCTTTCACCTCCAGTGTATCCACCGATGTACCCATATGGATCCTGCCATATATACAGGATACTGTGTTTTTAGTGCTCATATTCTTCTCAACCATCTCAATCCAATATTGATCCGATTTGGATGGAACTCCTTTGATTTTGTCCAACTCTTTGTGTGTCATTAAGTAATGTCGGACTTGAAAATATCTAAAGAAATCCTTAGAATCAATGCCATATTGTACCAGAAGTTGTGAAAAAGCTTTGAGATTACTTCTGCTAAATAGCTGATTTATTGTTATGAGACCCCTCCCCGCCCATCTGATGAAACCACTGTCCATTTTTTGCTGGCAGGAAGTCACAAGTGTAGTGTCTGATCATAAGCGTTTATAATCATATATAGTTTTCCCATTAACTTTAAACTAATGTAGTCTGTTAATGGGAACACTATGTATGATTATAAATGCCTATGATCAGACACTACACAAGCAATAGTTATTTTGGTTGCTCTAGATAGACAAAAAGGTAAATTCGACAATTGTCTTATCCTCTCCCAAACCATTACTGTATATTTAACCCACTCATTTTGTATCTGAAGCTTACGTCTTGCTTTTGAATGTAGAAAAGGGGAGGGTTGAGAGTGGTATATTTTTTACTGAACCTTGCTCTATATGCACCCATTTTGTATCCATATCTAGACTCATCCATGAACTCAATTTTCCAATTTGTGCTGCCCAGTAGTAGCTTCTGAAATGCGGTAAGGTTAATCCACCCTTATCCTTGCGTGCACAGAGGACTTTGAGCCTTACTCTTGGCCTTTTGTTCTGCCATAAAAATTTGGAAGTAAGCTTATCCAGATATTTAAAAGTAGAGAGAGGAAAAGTGATAGGCAATGCATTGAAAAGAAATAAGAGTCTTGATAGAACATTCATCCTGATAGTTTCTATCCTCCCAACTAAAGACAAAGGAGGCATCTCCCATCTTTCCATATCGTTTTTAATTTGAGGAATAAGTTAATCATAATTTGCTTTATATAACTGATTGGGTGTGTGGGTCGTAATGACTCCCAGATATCTAAAGCCCCCTTTTGTCCACCTAAATTTCACCAGTCTGTCCAGGCATGCAGGCCAGCATCCTGTTATCATCACTGCCTCTGATTTTCCATCATTGACCTTATACCCTGAAACCTCCCCATAATCCCCCAAGCATTGCATAAGAACTGGTATTGATGACTGTGGATTTCTTATAAACAAAAGAACGTCATCTGCGAACAGTGAAATTTTATGCATCTCGCCACCACCATCCATTATTCCCTCAATCTGGTCATTTCCCTTTATCAATTCAGCAAGGGGTTCGATACACAAAGCGAACAGAGCTGGAGAAATCGGATTTCCTTGCCTAATACCTTTTTCAAGTTAAAAAAGATTGGAGCAATTTCCATTAACTCTAACCCTCGATATTGGGTCTTTATTCAGGATATGAATCCATCTTATAAATGTCAAACTGAATCTCATTTGTTCCTTCGTAGGCTATAGTTCAAATATGCCCAGTCTACCTTGTCGAATGCCTTCTCGGCATCAAGACTGAGAAGCATTGACGGGTGAATAGAATGTCTTTCTATTGATTGTATATTTAGAACTCTTATATTGTTTGCTCCTTTACGACCCAGTATAAAACCGGTCTGATCAGGTTTAATCAATTTACCCAGGTACCCCTTCACTTCCTGCTCTTGACGGAGACGGACGCTTTTTCCTTTCTCTCCCTCCCTTTCTGTCCTGCTGCTTTTGTCCTGGTCATTCTCAGAGCCTTTCTTTGCATTTTTTGTCAGAATCTCTAAACATCTCTTACCATGGAATCAGTTGGTCTCTTAATGCTATTGATCAAATATCCAGAGGGGAGCCTGCCTGTCCTGATGGAACGTGCAGCTGGCTACATGATGGATTCCTGGAATGTGGAAGGTCATGTATCTGTCTCTTCTCTCCATGGAGGGTGTTGATGTCTTCATAATTGGATTTATGATAACTGGGTTTCTGCTGTTTGGAACGGGCAGTTACCTGGTGTATCACAAACTTCAGACTGTCGGCAGCGAGTGGCGAGCTGCTTGGCTTTTGAAGGAATGTGCCGTGCTATGAACACTCAGACATTGATAAGCTAAACCACAAACTGGATGCTATTCCTGATCAGAGTAGCAAGCTGGTTGTGGCTACAGGACTCATTTGGACCGTGGATTCCACTTGAAGAAGTTGTCGGCTCGGCTTAGAGTTACCTTGCCCCCGTATTCTGGAGTCGCCGTGAGAGACCACTGAAAGACTCAAGGCAGACAAAACAAGTTCTGTCTGTCACAAAACAATCCTGTTATCTTAGTCTGGCTCCCTGACGTTGTTATCATATTCCCCTGTGGCACACAATGTAAACAAACGCTCTGTCCTCCCACCCTGCCTCCGTCAGACTCCACCCCCCATATCCGCCCACCCCCGCCCTCCCCATGTTGCCTATTGTTGTGACTGTCTGAATACGTGCTTTTATGTACTGAGGTTTTTTGTGGTACCTGTGCAGTGTGCCTTGCGCAGTGCAGAGATGCCTCTTTTTTCCCTCACCCACCCTTTCCTCATGTCATCTTTTTCCTCTGCTAAGGAGCACCTGGTTGCTTTAAGCGCCGTTATGTGGCTGCTGCCTCAGTCTACCTGATCCGTTGTTATGTCCATGTTGTTGTCTGTTCTTAGATGGGTTGTACTGGAAATGTTGAATTTCCCCTCGGGGATCAATAAAGTATATATCTATTTCTACATCCTATTAGCCAATATGGAACTGGTAATTTTTTCATCAATCCCCAACAAGCTAACTGGCCTACAGGCACCAGAGTTTAGCGGATCTATCTCCTCCTTATGTATCATTGTTATTATGGCTTTTACCGTACCGTACCGTACCGTACCGTACCGTCCGTACCGTCTTCTTCCGCTTATCTGGGGTCGGGTCGCGGGGGCAGCAGCTTGAGCAGGGACGTCCAGACTTCCCTCTCCCCCGCCACATCAGCCAGCTCATCCGGGGGGATCCCGAGGCGCTCCCAGGCCAGCCGAGAGA